>JAYKKM010000410.1:795000-982500 GCA_035772405.1 Chrysogorgia sp. JL179-B06 | reverse complement strand
GAATATAATAGGTACGTATGTTATGTATTTAGACTTGCAAATTCCAAATCTGTTATCAGAATTGAAAACGGTTAAATATTGATCGGGATAACATTCTAAACGAGGGATAGGTGACAAAGTCGCCTAAAGCTCGCTTATAAGCTTGTTTATAAAGCTTGCTTATAAACATGGGTTGTTTTATAACGCAACCAATGGCCTCGTTTCCTATATGCTACCACCAATATTTTATTACACAATATACGACATTTTTATTATACTGTAGTATACTAGAAATACGTGTATGCAACAACCCCTCGCCCGCTTACTGTTTGAGGCTTTAATATTGCCAAACTGAACAGATTTTCAAACTGCTTATTTTTTGGGTGCAATTTGTGGGTAGTGGGAAAGTCTGCCGACACAATTGTCTCGCAGGCAGGGTTGGAAACCAATTGTGTAACTATTCATTATTGAAATTAATAATTAATTTTAATAATTATTAATTTAAATAATAATTTTATTGATTATATATTACATAATTAAAGTTAATTATGTCAGTTATGCTTTTAATAATAAATTTCAACATGCATGTTTACAGTACCGTAACAGTGGCCTACTCATAATTTTACTCAAAGTACAATTGTATTCACGAGACTGCATAACCTTATACATACATGTACCCTACTGTAATAATGTAATCTGCATGTTCCTTATTTCCGAATTGTCAGTATAAGCAGATACATGTACCCTACTGTAATAATGTAATTTGCATGTTCCTTATTGTCTAATTGTTAGTAGCAGATACCAAAAGATTCCATACCTAAATTTATCCTAGACCAAATTGATAAGTCAGATAAACCTTTTATTCTTTTAGAAGACTTCTGTTTCTTAACTTTTATTAATATTACATAATTATGCACATTCATGTACCAGTATTTCAATGGTATTCAAGTAGCGGTAACACAATTTGAAAAATTGAAATGACAAAAGCCCGTAATATACAACAAAGAACGATATTGCTTAATCTAATTATTTCACCAATATATATATATATATATATATATTAATTCAGGATGAAATTCCTTTCAGCTGCTTCTTGTCAGTGGGGTGATACCAATTGCTTAATCCCAACATGTACATTATACAGTATTTATCCTTCAAAAGCTGTGTAAAAATATACATTGAAAGCCTAGGACTGGCACTGTCCAGGCCTACTATCCAGGACAAAGGTGAATTTAAACAGAAACACTAAGCCATTAGCCAGAAGGGCATATGCCATAATATCAGATGAGCGTAAATGATGATTGTTATAGACAGTATGGTGTATGTTTACACTATTAAAGTGAGTAAAATGTAAGCCAGGCCCAAGGTGCCATCCAGCCAGGTTGGTCCTGGTTAGTCCTATAGACTTGCAGTACAAACACAGCTATAATCTGTACTTTTTTACATCCTTACCACCTGTACTGGTACTCACTATATAGCTGATTATCAAGTATTGCAATTATTCCATTGTGGATGAGGTTGCAAAGTGACCGAGTGAAACAATGGTGATGGATAATTTAAATAAAAGTATAAAATCTGCCATTCAAAATTTGTATTAACATTTGTTATTCTGCAATATTATAATAAAGCACATAATTTATTTGTATATCTTATGTAAGGACTATTCAATTTCGAGCGAAAGCCCTTCAAAGAGTGATTTCGTCTCGGATTTCGTGATGTCTAGCTGATTGGCGCTTTCTCGATATATGAACAAACCGAAATTCAAATAATCGCTAACCCTAATCCTAACCCTAAAACTGACTTGGGTTGATGTTATAATAATTTTAAATTTCGGTTGCCATGACGACATGCCAAAAGTGAAATGTTCCGACCACAATATCTTTTGAAGTACTAACTCTAAGGACTCATTCTACATATCTAATGAAAGCTTGATGAACAGCCTCTGACATACCTACAAAAATATTTTTGTAACTGATAGCTAACAGCATGAAAAAGCGACGACGCTTGGATTGGATTTGACAAAATCCGAGTAAATATTTTAGATATTGAGACGACCATAACTTTTGAACTACTAACTCTAGAAAATCATGCCATACATCAAATAAAAGCCTGAATAACATACTCGGACATGTTTGCAAAACTATCTTTGTAACTGACTAACAGGTTTAAAAAACCGAAAACGGGTTACCTTTAGTTTTGACGCCACGTATAAAACTTGATTTACGAACTTGACATCTTCCGACGACGATATATTGCATTTTCACTGCCTTTTCACGATCTTTTTTAACACAAATCTTCATTCACCGTATAACCCGACAAAACACGTACATGTACATGTACTTTTCTTTTACGGTTTCATTTTTTTGAAATATTAATTCAAATGCAGATATTTACCATATCTAGTTACCAGGGCCAAATTTTCCGATGCCGCGCATGGGCCGTTGATCTTGAATATATAAAAATAAACTGAAAGTGACTCTACAAACAGCTTGGAATCCCGTGATGAGGAAATAAACGCCGGTCGATATTAGCACCCTCGCCCTCAGGCATTCGGCCTTCGGACGGCGCTTCGCGTCGGGCGAGGGGACAAAAGATGTTTGTAAACAGGTTGTTCAAGCAATTAAGGTTTACGGTTTGATTGCTCAGCTTTGCAGCTGTTGCGAAGGTTAGTTGATTGTCAATTTGAACCCTAAAGATGACATTGTAGTCTAAAATTACGTTTGGTAGTTTTTTAACTTTTTAACTTTTAACCTGTATATAAGACATATCATGAAGCGAACATTATGATGTATGAATTATATGTATGCATGTCTCATCTATTTTAAGGCACGCCACGCCGGTTTGTGGTCTGAAAATATGATTTATATATTCCACTTGTAGCGTATTCGTCTCCGGAATATTGGTGTACAGATGATCCAGAAGTGATCCATAATCGGTTGTAGTAAGATACAACTTTTGCTGATATGAGGGACCAAATATTATGAGCTCATAGCTGGAACTAATCAGAAATATTTTGAATATAGAAATTCTCCAAGGGAAAACCGCCCCTTACGTCGAATTTCCACTAGGGCGAGAATAACATTTTCCTTTGTTCTGTGAGATATGGCGTGGAACTAATTAGAAAAGACAGAAGTAAAAGTCGAGTACAGTATGAGCACAGAATACGAGCATGCGGGCACAGAACCGTTCCTGGGCGCAGGTCGCCCGAGCTTGCCAGTTGCTGCCATATTGTAAACACTGTACTGCAATTCATTTATGAGGATGTGATATGCTAAATAAAAGCAAATATAACTTTTTCAAATCTTGTTAAATTGTTGTAAATCCATAAGCCATTGATCACAACAGTTAGACCTTCAAATGCCAGGAACAGTGGGTGATTTTCGAAATGTTGATCGAATCGCAAAGTTGTCAAGTCAAGCGAAGATTTATATTTAGAAACGTGAACACTAAAGTAAAATAGAATCAGGGAGCTTATGCCTGAAACTTACAAGAATAGAAACCCTTCTACAACACACCAGTATGGAAAGAAGAGAGAGGGAAAGCCAGAAATTTAAAAGTGAGCTAGAACTACTGTAGCATATTAAGTCTGCTAGAATCAAGTTCGTGTACCGGACACATAAATTTCCATGAGTAAAATGTTAGTTAGCATCTAATATAGAATTGCCTCGTTCTTTAGATAAGATAGATAATATTCTATAATAGGATTAATTCATGAATTGGACAATTCCAGGACAAAAATAAACGATATTTTTTAAAGAACGAGGCAGTTCTATACAGTGCTAAAGTTCTGTGTCCAGCAGACGAAGTAAGAGCCGCTAGAGTAGTAGAAACAGAATACCAGTTTAACTTATTATTAAATGGTCATTAAAGTGTCAAATTGTTGAAATTGCTTCGTTATCTAAAATTACGTTACTCTAGGTTTTGCTAAAGTAATTAATAAATGCGATTTCACATTCTTGATTTATGTCAGTAAATTTAAGTTAAAAATTTGACGGATATTCTATAATCGCTCCTGGGTCTCTGAGCTATCAGTTGGCGGCTGTCAAGAGCATTTGGTCATGCTATGCTAAATTATAATCATATTTCAATGTACAAAATAGCGAAAGCTCGGGGAAAAGCTTGTTATCGTGTGGGGCATATGCTAAAAACATTGAAAATGCAACAGCTTAACGCTGACCTTATAATTTGGCCCGGACGCAGACACGGACGTGGACGGCGAGGATATAGCAATAGCTCTTTTGCACAAACGTGCAGGCGAGCAAATAATATATGATGAGGCGGCTGGGCCGGGTTGGCTGATTATCGAATAATTTCTAAGCACATAAACCATTTTTAAGAAGGGTATGCACGTTTTCGTAATATCATAGAAACGTATGTTATGTATTTAGCCTCGGTAATTCTAAAACTGTTTTCAGAATTGAAATCGAGTAAATATTGGCCGAGGTAACGTTCAAAATCTACGAACGACGAACCGGCTTTTTAGGATGGTGACGTCGTCGCTAGATGGTGCAGTTGAGGTGACCGTGAGGTACTAGGTCTGAGTCGTCTTCTGGACGATGCTTTTATTAGTATTAAGGTTAGTATTAGAACACCATTAGGCGGGGGTTAGGATCTAAGTTGTTTTGGGGTAGCAGTTCCATAATGTATTTCATCATACAGGCATGTCCGATCGTAACAATCTCTCATTTCGCATAACCTCTCGCGGATACTAAAAAAAGATTTCCAGAAGACGACTCAGGCCTAGTACTTCACGCTCACCTCAACTGCACCATCTAGCCACGACCTTTTAGGATTTGTTATCGACAGAGCGGTCTAGGCACTGGGGACCACGGACGGGGAAAAGAAACTCTAGGGGTGGGGTGGGGGGTAGTGGTAGAAAAGGCGAGCGAGGGGATTATTCCGGATTCGTATTTCTAGTAATAATAATAACAAGAGGGCATTCAGAGACTGCATAGATCCGCCAGCGAATTATCTATTGATCAGACATTTCATGGTAAATTTAGCACATATTTAATAGCTGTTCCCTGGTTCATGTTCATAACCTTACTTTATATACAATAATGGATCTGTAAGTTCAATTGTTGTTTATGCAATAATGGTAAAGCATTGTCAATATGTAGTGACTGCCGCATAGGCAGTACATATATCAATCGAACCAGTACATCATTGTAACCTTCGCTCTCCATCTGAGTCTCGATAGCTCAATGGTTAGAGCGTGTCACCGGCAACCAGAAGGTTACAGATTCAATTCCTTATATGAATAATTTTTCTGAAGACATGAGCTTGACGATCGTCCACGTATCGTCTGTCTACTCCGAGCTCTCCCACATTCACTAAACATTGTGTATATTAACGCATTGCGCCAAGACTTGAACGAATCATCATCCAAATCTTTGTAGTGCTTGTTAAGGCCTGGCCAAACGAATGCAACATCATTCAACATTGTTGAATTCAACTCTGTTGAACGATGTTGCATGAAAAGTTTGATGGAAATCAAACTTCGTTCAACATCGCTCAACATCATGCAACATCATGCAACATGGTGGACAAACGTGTTCAACATGTTGCATTCAACAATGTTGAATGATGTTGAATCAACATGCATGTTACATTCGTTTGGCCAGGCCTTTAGATGTAAGATGTTGAAAATAAACGATGGTTAAATCAGCGATAAAACTATAGATATATACAGAGTGCGTCTGACCGGCTCTGCTCAATGCTAATAATAATAATACTAATAATAATAATAAAAATAATAATAATAATAATAATAATAATAATAATAAGGCCAGACCAATTTAATTTTATATTTCTCGGATCCGGCCGTGTCACTTTCGTGAATTGTCGTAAATAAAAATAAATTTATTCAAATTTATTCATTTCCTGCCGCGTGAAATATGGAAATTAGGCTCACATGAGCGCTTGCTTGCAAAATGGAGAATGGCGGCGGGCCATATGCGTGGACCTCTCTTGTAGTAAAAGAAGTCCAAAAACCGTCTTACCACGAATAATTTTAAACACTAGTTGGCAGATCACCTTCGGGGGCCTGTTGGCATTTATTTTAATATTAATATATTCGCGTGTTTGTGCGTGCTTTAATAGTTCTAGGCGTCCCGGTTGCGTTAACAGACTACGGCGATCTATATTGCTGTGGTTGCGGATTTACTGTTCACTCAGATGTTTAAAATTCGATTTATTTTTATTTTTATTTACCGACCTACCGGGTCACTGCTACAGCGGAAAATCCGAGAAACATAAAATTAAATTGGTCTGGCCTAATAATAATAATAATAATAATAATAATAATAATAATAATAATAATAATAATAATAATAATAATAATAATAATAATAATTTTTTTTTTCCTAATTAGTAATTAAACAATTTTATTCAATATATTCTCTATAATACAAATTTCTTAAAAATCTAAAAATATTCTTCAAGTAATTTATATATATATACATGAACATAATAAAATAGCAAGAAAAGATTAGAAGATACAGAAACAAAAACAAAACATAAAAAATAAAATATAAAAAATAAGTATGAAGTTCTAAGATAATCGACTTTCTGCAATAGTAAGTTCGATGTTTGTATCCGAGGATCGATGTGCCGATGATGCTCTAGTGCCTCTAATGCATGAAATAGCAGATCTAAGTAGGGCAAACGAGAGCGAGCATCGCATCCAGGCTAGAGTGGTATTATATTCAGTTTTATGTTTGAATGCCAGCAACTCCGCCAATCTCTTGTAGGCTACAGTCGTTTCTTTACTGATTCCCCCAGTTGTCGAGAACACCAAAGGCGTGAAAGAGGCATGCTCAACTTCTCTGATCCTATCTCCGTATTCTCTCTTCTTGGCTTGTTCTTGTCTGCGGTATAAGGCTGCGATGCTTGTGTTGCGATAGCTCGGCGCGTTCGGGTGAAACACCCTTACATCAAAAAATGCGCTCTGCTGGCGACACCAAAAGCCTTTTGCCTTAATATCCGCTCTAGCTTCTTCTCGTCTGTTTGCTGTTCGGGGAAGAATGTTCTCACCAGATAAAGGTTGTAGCTGCGGTTCTTTCTCAGTCTCGGTGCAAACTTCCTTCAGTCAATCTGCTGTCAAATCACGGATTTCATTGTGACGGACGATAGTCATTCCACCATGTGGGCAGATCATGGCATGATCAGTCGAAAAACTTGCACCACATACACAGTGATGGGCAAGGTTTTTCAACTGCCACCCATATCTTAAGCTGAGGGCATCGCGAAACTCACCCTTATTGAGGCTAAAACCTTGATCTTTCAATGGTAGGGTAGTTAACCATGATGAGGAGCCTTTTTCATTTACTAGATCCATAGATCGTTGCTTATTCTGTGGCAAGCTTTCTCTGACTTCTGCAGCTACACGCGCGTGATGTTGGTTCTTCTGTTGACGCAAATTGCTTTTAATGTCCTGCAGTTCCGGTTTTCTGTAAGATTCCGTTTGGTTAATAATCATTTCTTTCAGAGGCGCAGCAATCTTTTGGGAGGCGTCGAACTGGGTGTTTGCAGCTGCAACTGGATTTATGATGTTAAGTCCACCGAGGCGAGTTGGTAGAGAAAGTAGTTTCCTTTCTTGGGACGAGCATTTATCTCTACCAGTAAGGGCTGGGATGAATTTCTCGTTGATGGCATCTTCAATTGGCTGGAAGAGACTGTCAATGTTGCCAATTGTTCGCATGATGTATTGCCATTTTCCCATAATAGCATGAGTAAAGGCAGCATAAGCTGCATGTGGGTACATTTCAGCTATTTTAGACAGAGCTAAAATTTCATTTACCCACTTTTCCACCTTCTTTACTACATATTCTTCGACAAAGTTGGATGTACCAATGGCAGCTCCAAGTATCTTCTGACCTTCAGAAGTAATTTCAATTCCAGATCCTTCGAACATTTCGTTGGCCTGCTCAACAAATTCCGGTTTGACTATCAGTGTGGTTTTACTAGCATTTGGAAAGTAGCCAAAACCAGGACCTCCATCAGTGAGATGTTGCCACCAACTCTTTAGTGCTTGCAAACTTCCTGCTGCAGTCGAGTCATCCGCAAACCATACTTGCTTTACGTCTGGATCTTCTCGCCTTAATCTTTTGATTAGCGGTGTTATGGCTAGGGCATACATAGCCATCGCCAGAGGATCACCCTGGGTGATTCCCTCCATGGATGAGATTTCTCCTCCCCCGGTAACGAATAGCCTGATTGGTTTGGTATAGGTGTTGTGTAGCATAGTTGACATAGCAGGGCATATGATTTGGATGTTGTGAAGGGCTGCTTGACGATTAATAGTGTTAAAGGCATTTTTGGCATCTACTAGTAGAAACGCTTCAGTTTCTTCCGATGTTCCAATTTCCTTCATGGCATGAACAGCAGCCTCGCACCCTGCTTCGTGGCCAGCACAAGTTTGGAGAGCCCCAGCAGCTGATTTGACATCCTCGCCCACTACTTTGAGAATAGATTTCGCAATTATTCGTCTGGGGACCTCGCCAATCCCAATTGGTCTCACTCCTGGATCTTTATCTAATGGGATTAGGCGGCATGCAACGAATGTTGATATGCCATCAGGATTCACAGGTGTCGTGCATAAACGTCGTGCCACTCCAGCCATAGCATTACAAAGATCTACGGAAGCGCTTTTGAACGATGAACAAAATCGGCGCCACAAGTAGGCATCTACCCCCGATGGACCAGCAGCGCCCTGTGTCCTATTCGCCGCTTGCCTTATACTATCTCCAGTTATCCTTTCAAAGATGATAGGATGATGGCATATTGTGTCTTCTTCTAATTCTGTAAGAAGTGTTTCTGGTGGTGGTATCATTCCTTCAGGATGTTTCTCTGTCAGGACGTCGCGGGTAGTTTGCCAAATGGTATTACCATTTTCATCCGTTCCCGTGGGTATCAGGTTATCAATAGATAGAAGGCCGCCTTTTTCGGCGTTAGAAATTAGACGAACGGCCTGGTTAGTTTTTCCCTGCAGCATGAGGCGACTAAAGCCTCGAGCAATCTTCTCAAACTCAGCCGTCCTCTGTGTGTTTGATTTGAGATGCTTTTGAATGCATTTCCCTTCATTTACAAGTGTGCCGATATTCCCTTCTGACCAGAGCTTCAATCTTCTTTCTAGATGGTTTGAATGTTCCTTTGTCTTGCTCTTGGCGTGTGGATTTTGCAATAAGAGACATTGCATAACAAAGCTAGCTTTTAGGGCAACGCGTTCGAGTGCACTACCATCAGCATAAGATTGATACAACCTTGCCAGCTCTCGTATAAATGATTTGCCAACTTTCCCGGACGGTATTAAGAAAATATTACGCTTCCAATGAACGATCGCTTCATATGCTCTATCTACCCGTTGGCAGAAAGCATTTCCATTTACTTCCCCCCATTGAAAGTCACTCTCATCGTGTAGAAGAACGCTTTCATTGTTATTTGGTTCCCCGGGGGCTTCGTCACTCTCGGTATAATGAATAACAGGTTGATTCGACTGTTCGGTTTCTATTGATGCGAGAAGAATGCCGCTATTAGCATTTTCGTTTATGCAAATCTGGTCTGCAATATCTTCGATCGTCGCCACATCAGCGTGTAGAAGAACACTTTCATTGTTATTTGGTTCCCCGGGGACTTCATCGCTCTCGGTATAATGAATAACAGGTTGATTCGATTGTTCGGTTTCTATTGATGCGAGAAAAATGCCGCTATTAGCATTTTCGTTTATGCAAATCTGGTCTGCATTATCTTCGATCATCGCCACGTCGGCATTTTCGGCCTCGCCATTTTCTTGCGAAACAATGCTTTCTTGTAGATTTCGGTTTTCATTTCCACTCGAAGATGCCCAAACATCTCTCCGACTTTTCTCGTAATAGGCAGCTCTGTCTCGCAAATTCTGAGCTGTTAGACCCATCGAAATATATCCTTTCTCTTCCCATAATTGCTTCATATGATCTCCATATACCCAGTTCTTCCACGACCAGTTGCATTATCGTTATTTCTTCCATGTTGCTCTACAGCTCTTTTACGACATTCCAGTATATCGATGACCATTTGGTTTGTCCATTTTATTCTACCAGAAGCCTTATCTTTTCTTCTTGGTGGCATTTTAATTGTATATATACATACGATAAACGCTCACCGATTTATAGGTGTTACCCTGCCGGGTAGCTAATAAAAAAAAATTATAATAATATAATAATAATAATAATAATAATAATAATAGTAATAATAATAATATGTATCGTCAGTTCGTCAGAAAAGCAAGCGAAGACATTGACAGGGAGATTTGAATTTGAATTGAATGAATATTTAACCAGGCGGCCTACTCGCAAAGCGATTTTCAGATGATGTGGCGATGGCTGAAAAATAGTGATCTAAAGCCAGGAACATAGGCTTTGATATGTGCAGCCCAGGAACAGGCATCAAGAACTAACTACATCAAGTTGAATATTGACAAGACAGTAGAATCACCGTTTTGCAGGCTCTGTGGAGAAAATGGAGAAGGTGTGGGACACTTAATCAGTTAATGTACAAAGCTAGCTCAAAGAGAGTACAAACAACGCCATGACAATGTTGCAAGGATTGTTCATTGGACACTATGTGGAAAATATGTCCTAGAAAGAGTAGAAAAATGGTACGAGCATACCCGCGAAGCAGGGGCGGATCTAGGGGTAGTCAAATCGGTCACGCGACTAACGTAGAAATTGCATAGTCATAAATTAACTCGGTTAATTATATTCAAAATCGCGGTCCAGTAATTAATTATTCCAGGTGTCAAATTTCGTTCAGCGCTGACTTTTCCCAAAGCAATATAGCTTAGTCAAACCAGCGGTCTTACGCGTGAGCAGTGACTAACTTGTTGCCGAATCTAGCTATTTGATTGGTCCACAGTCAATGTTGACCACTTTCCGGGGAGTTCTGACCGGCTTTGAGCGGTCAGGGCTCATAAACAAGCTATATGATTGGCTAATTCGAAAAATATCTGAATAGTCATTGGCTGTATTTTTTTGGTTAGTCATGACTTATCGCAGCGTGGGGTATATGCTTCAGCATAATATTACTACGGCCTTTCTGCTTGACTTCCGACTTGTCAGAGTAAATCAGATTATCAGAGCATACTGCTATAGTGCTATGTCTGTGGGAAGTGTTTCATACGAAACCGTACTTTCTGCGTTTGAAAATGAAGATCAGGGATATCTCCGAGATATTTATGCTGGTCTAAAGAAACGAATCGACGCGTTGCCAAACGTCTCGCTCGAGGAGCTCATGAGCGCCATCAACAACACGAGCTCGACGCTCAGTAGAAATTTCGCTGCCGAATCGTACATCCCCAAGTATGTTCGAGACGACAAGAAGAACAAGACTTCTACGGCCATAAGGTAAACATAACCTATTTAACTAAATTGGGCATTTATTATATTGTTTATCGAAGGTTTTCGCGATCTAATAAATCTAAATATAATCCGGCTGCACGTGTGACGTGTGGCTACTAATTTGCATATTTTTTGCGGTCGTATGATCGTATCTTCAATCTTGAGAGTTTTCCTGACTGTATATTAAGTTTATAATAAGGCTCTAAACGGAGTAAACGCAGTCTGTCATGGTGTCTATGCTGATTAGCCTGTACCTATAGGCTATAGTATTAGATTTGGTGCCTTTGGTCATTTGGATTGTGGAATTTTAGCCCTGTCTGTTTATACCGAATTTACCGATATTCATATATCACATGGCTTGGTCAATGGTCACTATGTATAAATTTGATGTCCAGTTGTAAGTTGTTCTCTGAAGTCTGAATTGTTGACTTACTGTGACAATGATATTACTGATATTATGTTTGATATAAGCGTCAATCAGTCGAAAATATATTTGAAATTAATAATAAATGTGGAGCTGTGCTAGTGTACTTATTTAGTTAATATATAATAATTATTATAATATGTTATAAATTTATCTTACTTGACATTCCTGCATACTACAACTAGAAAAGTTTGTACATTCATCCATTTGTTCAGATCTTCTGCTACTGGGAACTGCTTGTACAGCTCTGTGTCTTTGGTACTGGTAAGTGACAACAGTTTAGTCCAGACTTTAAGAATTTTGACATCGCTTGAATTGTATATTTTTTCTCTCTTTTATTCTGAACATCCCTGTTTTTCATCTGCTGTTAATGAGCATGCTGAATACTTCAATAGAAGTATCAACAATCTTTTGCCTGTATCTGTTTCGAAGGAGTGTTTGGACTCGGGTTTTACTAAGGACAAATTAGTCGGACAAGAGGCTATTTTGAATTGTTGTGATGGGAAATGGTCATCATTTCTCTGTATTTTAGGTCTTTCTTCTTTGTTAAATAGAAATATTTGTACTTACTATCCTGATTGTGGTGAGGAAAGGTATAAATTGTTTTTTAACCGCATGATTAAGCCTCGCATGGATGTTAAGAAAGATTTGGATGATCTTCACATTCTTTTTTGCAGAGAAGGTACTGTTAATCCTGGAGAAACCTTTCAGCCAAATCATTTTGTGCCTCTGCTTTTTCAATCACACCAGCAGAAAAGAACATCTGCAGCTATTTTGTCTAAAACATCTACAGCTACTAAGAGGCAAAAACTTTGTGCAATTCTGCCTAAAAAGGCCTCAAAAAAACCTAACGTTAATATTTCCCATTTTTTTAATGTAGCAGAAAAGCCTGTCGTTAATCTTGCATCTCACAAAGCACCCGATTCATTTTGTTCTGCTACAACACTTGGTCTTCACAATTTAGATCAACTTGATAAACCTAGCTCTTCAACAACTACTTTTGCTAAGACACAGCAGGGAAATAGCACACAGGTAGCATCCATGATTAGTAATTTTGATGTTGCTTTCTATAAAGACAAAGTTAAGGGCATGAACACATCAGATATTTGTAATTTAATTAGAAATGTTTTTAAGCCAGACAAACATTATTCTTTCCCCAAAACCAATGGAAGAAGCTTTAGGTATGAGTGGCTAGAATTATATCCTTGGCTTTGCTACTCTCCTTCTGAGGATGGTGCATATTGTTTGTCCTGTGTACTTTTTGGCCATCAATTTGCTGGTAAAGCTAAGAAACTTCAAAATTTATTTACCGAACCTTTGCGTCGATGGAATGGTGCAGCATACACTTTTAAACGTCACGCCGGTCATGGTACAGGGGGGGAAATGGGTCTGCATGCATGTACGTTTCCTATACTAACTTCTCTTTTGTCTCAGATGTCTGGGGCAGTACAGCCTATTGAGGTAATTTTAGATTCAAACCTCAAAAAGGAAATTGAGGAAAATAGGCAAAGGCTTGTGCCAATTGTAGATTCAGTGATTTTTTGCGGCCGTCTTGGTTTGCCCCTGCGTGGCCATCGTGATGATGCTAAATATCATCCTGAGGTTGGCAATTATTCCACTGGGGGAGTGGGTAACTTTGTTGAGTCTCTTAATTTTAGGGTTCGAGCTGGTGATAAAATTTTAGAAGACCATTTGAAAACCTGTGGCAAGAACCAAAGCTATATTTCTAAAACTAGCCAGAATAAATTAATTAAATGTTGTGGCGAGGTCATCACTGATAAGATTATTAAAGAACTTAAGGCTAGTAAATTTTTTTCTATCATTGCTGATGAGGCTGCAGACACCTCTCATAAAGAGCAAATGTCTCTTGTTTTGCGTTTTGTCGATAGTGACATGAACATCCGAGAGGAGTTTATTTCTTTTTTGCAATGCAAGTGGGGTTTAAGTGGGAAACAACTTGCCAAGTTAATTTTAGATGCTTTAAATGATCTAACTTTGTCGATTGAAGACTGTAGAGGGCAAGGGTATGATGGGGCAGGTGCTGTAGCTGGGCACATTAATGGTTTATCTGCCCACATTTTACGTTTGAACGAGAAGGCACTTTACACTCATTGTTATAGCCATAGGCTCAATTTAGCTGTTTGTGATTCTTTAAATTTAGTTGAGGTAAATACCATGATGAAGCATGTGAAGGATGTGTCCAAGTTTATTAACATATCGCAAACTCGTAACATGCCTTTTGAAGAACACATCCGCAACAGCTCTGAAACTGAGTCCAAGAAGACTAGGCTTGTAGATGTTTGCAGGACTCGTTGGGTTGAGCGTATAGACGGTCTGAACACTTTTGAAGAGCTTTTTGTACCTTTGTGTGACACTTTAGAGGAGATGCGTGACAATAAGGATCGCAAGTATAGTCCTTCCCTCGTCACTGATGCATGTCATTTTTATAATCTTATTGTTAAGTTTGAGTTTGTTGCCACTTTTGTTCTTTCAAGGAAGATCCTTGATGAACTTCTTCCCGTTACCCAGTTATTGCAGGGAAAGAGCATAGATATAATGGATGGCATTCACTTAATAACCTCCTTGAAAAATGATTTTATTAAATTCAGAAACTTCATTGACTTTTTTCATGATACCTGGTATCAAGATGTTTTATCTTTGGCTGGTAAAGTTGGTTTGGAAGAGAGCAAACCAAGGACAGTGGGAAGACAGACTACTCGGGCCAACCATCCGTACCAGTCTATTTCGGAGTACTTCAAGCGCACTGTTACTATTCCTCTTGTTGATCATATTAATTCTGCTTTACAAGCCAGATTAGATCTTGATAGCGTTAATGTGTACAAAGGCTTAAGTGTGGTACCAACAAAGATGGTATCTCTTAAGAGTAAGGGCATTAACTGGAAACAGGAGTTTAAGACTGTTTCTTCTTTTTATGTTGATGATTTGCCAGTTCCGCTTGCATTAGATGCGGAGCTGCAATTGTGGGAGACATACTGGGAGACGCATCCAGGGCCACTCCCTGATAATATTACCACAACGTTGAAGTGTGTTTGTTTTGATGGCTTTGAAAACATCAAAGTTATTTTGCGTATTCTCGGCACACTGCCTATTACTTCGTGTGAGTGTGAGAGAACTATTTCCGCACTCAGAATCCTCAAAGACTACAAACGCAGCACCATGATTGAGGAACGTCTAAATGGTTTGGCCTTGATGAAGATCCATCAGGAGATTGTTCCTGATGTTAACGCAGTAATTGATAATTTTGCGGTCGGAAACACAATATTAAAATTTGCGTAGCATTTACCTCTTCATTTGGCATTGTGATTGTGCATCATAACCAATTTCACCTGTTAGTTTGTATTATTTTTCAGACCATAACATTTTTCTTTCCTTAATTTTATTTGGAAAGATAAGCATAACGAAAATAAATGTCCATTGGTAAGCGTAATGTCCGTTACTAAGCCTGAATTTCGAATTTGTAATTTAAGCATACAGTATTTCGGAAACCTTTCTTTAACTGTTGTAAAATACAATGTTACCTCAAGAACTACGTGACCAGGTAATGCAACTAGGTGTTGATTTTAGAAGAGGGAGGAAAACCGGAAGACCCGTTACCCAGAGAAAAACCCTCGAAGCACGAGAGATCAACTACGACAACTCTCTTCACATAGGTACCAACTTAACTTGAAACTTGGTGGTGAAAAGCGACGCGAATAACCGAATTACCGAAAGTTTATCAAATGAATCCGAATGGGAATAAGAAATTTCTGCATTAGGTTAGGACTTAGGTTAATTGGGGGTGGGGGGGATTTGTGGGGTGGGGGGATTAAAGGGTTGGAACAGACTGGGATGATGTGAAAAATTAAGCAGTTTCACATCCATGAAACGTCCCATATAGTCGCCCATTTCCGACCAAACTCCTTTTGCCCCGTGGCATAGGTGTGAAAGGCGAGTTTCTGGCGCCTTAAAACCAGATTGCTATTTTGTTCGGCCTTGAATAAGGGCTGTCCATGTCGGAATCACGGCCTTGCCATATGGCATAGCGGGTTTCCTAGGCATGCTGATGAGCCCTGATATGGGGCGAAACAGTCTTGCTCTACTGAACATTGTTAATGGCGAAAAGTATCGCATTGACGTATCCGTAGTTTGATAAAATAAAACATCTACTCCCCACGAAAATCGGTTTGCCACCCTGACGTCACATGACGTCATCAGGTATGACGTCATCAGGTATGACGTCATCAGGTATGACGTCATCAGGTATGACGTCATCGATGACGTCATAAAATTTTGACTAACGTACGAAAAATCCTAGATCCGCCCCTGCCGCGAAGGAGTGGTGGAATCAAATCAGATAAAGATGCTTTGGGATTTTATGATTCAGTGTGACCAACACATAGAGTGTAGGTGACCAGACATAATCAAAATATTAAATATTAATATATTAAATAGACAAAAAAGAACGGAAATGCATGATAATCGATATTGCTATCCCGGGAGACAACAGAGTCGGAAAGAAGGAAGGAGAAAAGATAGAGAAATATGTTGAATTGAAACGAGAGGTTAAACGACTGTGGTCGATGAGGAAGGTAGAAATAGTCCTAGTTGTAGTTGGAGCTCTAGGAGCTCTGAGTAAAAAGTTTGAACAGTGGATAGAAAAGATTGGAATCAAGGTGAAGATTGAGCAAACCAGAAAACGACGCTACTTGGAACAGCAAGGATACTAAGAAAAACATTAGAAAGCTAAACAACCCAGTGTCACCTTAGTCTACTGGGTGTAGACAGCTGGCACTGATAAACAGCAACCGTACATCAAGTTGTGCGAAGAAGACAAATAATAATAATAATAATAATAATACCATAATATTTATACAGGATAGCCCCTTTATATTACTACAAATATAAACACATATTCATATTTGTAGAATGTTACAAAAACTAATTTTAACTCAAAATTTGTATAAATCCTACACATATTATCAATTAAGGGAATAGACAATGCTCCTATACATGTATGTGTGAACAGATTCATTAATATAAAAATAGTTCTTTATATATGGTGGTAAAATGCCTTCAAATAATTTCTTAACTAGCATTACATAATGTAACTTTCTTCTAATTACAATAGGTTTAAATCCTAGGGTTTCTATTAACCGATCAGTTTCAAGTCCCGAGTTAGGAAAGATCGTTTTCCTACCCTGCGTTGAGACTTCTCAAGAGAATCAATATTGAATTATCCACATTCCAGCCAGCTACACATCACATTAGTCCAATGTGGGTAGAATTAACAACTTACTGCATATCATTTATCCACACCAAGAATCGGAGTAGAATCTCTAATACGCTATGGTGCCCAATGCCTCAGCATCACATCTTTATACTTATTCTACCTGTTTGTTTATCTTTTTTAATAAAGCTATTAATCGGGCGTGTGGAGGAGACCACTACATTTTGTGAGAGAGGTTTCAGGACATTGGTTAAAAGTTGCAGTTTACTTTAATATTTTCACAAAGATGCAGTTTACTTTAAGATTTTCACAGTGGTTAAGTCACTGCGTGCCACACAACTGTCGGATAACGAAAATCCAGTTTGATAAACCAAAAATCACATTAAGCTAAATAGTTTTCTAGTAGAAATATGCACCCTGCCTTAATTTTAGTACTCCGTATTATATTAGTTTTATCTCTTGTATCAACTGAATTGGCATCAAGTTATCGACTAGACATACAACCTAAGGTTCTATACTATGGAAAAGATCCCTGGTTACCGAATATGAGCTCACCAGACAGAGGCCATATTGATTGGAACGCGACCAAAAGTGAAAACCAACATCTCGAACTTTGAAATTGCCATAAATGGAACCCCTGCAACTACTGTAACAAGCCACAAACTTCTTGGATTATACTTGGATAATTATCTGGCCTGGGATATTTATGTTGATAAATTGTGTAAGAAACTTGTAGGACGACTATACCTTTTCCGCAAAATTAAACATCTCTTACCACATCATTCAAGAATAGTTTACTTCCAATCATTGATTCAACCTCTAATTGATTACGGATGTACTGTATGGGGATCATGTTCCAAGCAGAACTTGGAAAGAATCCATAAAGTCCAAAAACAATTTGAGAGATCAATATTAGATATGAAATGTCCTATTTTTCTTTTTTTCGTCTGTCGAGTTATTTATAAAGTTAGAGTGGATGACTATATGGAAACGAATTGATTATTTTAAATGTTTATTGGTATATAAGTCTCTAAACAATCTAGCACCGGACCATATGAAAGATATGTTCATTCTAACGAAAAACATTCATTCCAGACAAACTCGTGCTTCTTTAGATAATAAACTTTATTTTTTTAATTATCATAGAAGCTCTATTAGATATACTGCCTCCAGTTTATGGAATAACCTTGATATCAGATAAGAAATGCACCTACAGTTTCTTGTTTTAAAGTTAGATATAGAAACATGAAACTACATTAAGTTGTATTTTAAATAGTTTAGTACTCTTCAATTCTTAATATGTACTTATGATTGTTATGTATTTTAGATAATATGTATTTTAGACAGTTTCGTATTCCTAATCCTTGATATGTATATATTTATTATCTAATTAATCCTCATACATAGAAGGCATCATGTAAACCAGCCTCTGGCTGCACTGATTTTACCTTCTTTAAATAAAGCTTTTATTATTATTATTATTATGATCACCATCGAACGGTTGTGAACGATTTTATATCAACATCAAAATGGCCTTCAAGCGTTTAGGCCTACAGTCTAAATTTTATTTAAACTCTCCTGCCATCAAGTCCACTAAACACGGTCCTCTCAAACTGGCTATTCCACACAAATGCGGCTTCATCGTGAATCCGACTACCCATATGGACGTTGAGATTATTCCTGGACCCGCTCAATTGAACAGTTCAGAGCTTCGACAACCTAAGACTCGTCAACTGAATTCTAACCTACTTGTCAACAACGAAGTAATATATTCAAGACAGGATTTAAAAGACATGAGATCAAGTATACCATACCTCGCCAGGTTTTTCTCTTACTTAAAGTGTCTATGCGACCAAATGAGACTTTACATTTTTAGGATATTCTTGACGCGCTGATATTAAAAATCGAAAACAGATTTAAATTCGAGCTTATGTTCACCAAGTTATAGACCGGTGAAATTCAAAAAATTCAAATTTTAACGGCAAGAAATTTTTGAAACCGCGAAAGTGGGGAACTGGTAACTAATACGTCACAGTAGTAACCCATATCTCAGACTCAGCATCAGCGTTATAAACAGCGAAGTAGTGAATCATACCAGTTGGTTTTGAACTTATTTTATAACGCCGAAAATGTCCTCGTCAAGCGCAGACACGGACAATGAAAGTACCTCTGATTGGAACTATATTCCTGGGCCGTATGCAATCAAGAAACTGTTGGGGAAGCAACGGCAATGGACGATGTTCAGCCGGTTGGTCCATATCCTAACCAACCAGTTGCTAACGAGGAATGGCTTGTTGAATACCAAAAAAAAGCAAAGCTGCGATGAGCGTTTAAACTAATTGCAACGGATACTCGATGGGACAGAAGAAGTGCGCAAATGGTGAGTACTTGACGATGTGTTGTTGTGCGTGCCGTGATCAAGCACGTCGGTTTGTGTGTTTGTCTTCCTTTGCGTTTTATCATTAAAGGTTTGTGTAATTCATGTTTCTTGTGAAATTGTAGGTGTAAATGTGGTAACTGCAACATTGAGCTTCTCCACAACGCTAAAGAATGTCAGTGTTGGGTGGAAATCGAAGAGTGTACTGAAGTTTTGAATAGTGAGCTCGTTTTATAAGAAGTTCAGAACCCACCATCTTGCACTGTAAAAAATGATTGGTTGAAATAACCAAAAAACAAAAGTCATCTGAATGCAACTGAGAGAACCAGTTAAAAATTGGTCATGGTAACCAAAACCATATTGGTTAAAATAATCAATATTAATTTGGTTAAAACGACCAATTAGTATCGGTTATCTAACCAATAAAATTCGGTTGCACAACCAATATGAAAAGATCATTTTAACCAATAATTATTGGTCAAGCAGATGCAACTGAGACAACCAATAGACATTGGTTGCTTGTTGCCATTTTAACCAAATTAACAATGGTTAAAATAAAAATGGTAGATTTAACCAATTTCTAATTTGGTCGAATTTAAATTGCATGTCAAGAGATGAGAAATAATCCAAATATTTAGTTACAAAAAAATTACTATACATTCATTAAATTCCATTAACAAACCAATACTTAATCCTACTAACTTAATACATCAATAACTCATCAACGCTTGAGCTTACTCAAAAAGTTCTCTATACCAACTGGCAATATTTTGCCGCACGATTGCTTTGGAATTACCAAATCTTCTAGAAAGAGGTAAATGTTTTTTGTTTGTCCACAACCAGCTGCTTTTGGGTATTCTGTATTGAATGCATAAAATGCTGACATTAAACACAAAACTGCATTTAAAATATTGGTTGACCTAAATTTAACTACCACCATGCCTTCTGCAGCCAGGCATAATGTGTGGATGTCCTGCACTGTGCCAGTTGATACAAGCTTTGGGGTTTTGCATTCAGCAATTTTCTTGGACATGCTATCTCCAGTGTCATCCTATCATAGAAGAGAAAACAAAAAGCAATTTGGATTAGGTAACAAAATTTATAAATTATTTAACAGTATTTAGCAACAATAAGCCAAGTTTGATTTACTGTTTTTGAACTTATTAAATGAAATGATGTTAGTTAAGTTAGGTAGTTGCAGCTTGAAGTTAGTAAACTTGCAAACTGTGTTGAGTTGTAGCAACCAGGTTACAGGTTCAGGTCCTGTGATCCTGTCTGGACACAGCTTGCACAGCAAAACCTTTACAACTTTACTAACTTCAAGCTAGAACACTTAACTAACAACATTTGACTGAAAATTTACTCTCACATGACTTGTAGTCCAACAAGTGCTTGTGAACACACAGCACAACTTGTTCCAGGTATAAATACTATAATTAACCTTGCCTTGTCATCTGAGTGCTATTGCCTCAATGGTTAGAGCATCTTAACATGCACAGAAAAACCTTTCCAATATTAAATGAAATGACTTGACAAATTAAAACCACCAAAATTTTCATTATTGGGTGTTTTGCCCCCTCTTGTTATATTTTCTGAGAGAAACCCTGCTTTAATTACAAATAAACCTGACAAACTTACAGATAAGACTTCCCAAAATAGCTCTCCTGGCTTGTGCTTGTGGGATTTCTTTTCTCCAAGTTCATGAGACAGAGCTGCAAAAATGCAACGGTTCTCGATTTCTATAAATGAAAACAAAATACTTAAGTTAGCACATTACATTTGATTAATAGCATGATTTTGATCGAACCTACCTCTTTCTTGCCCAGGATCACAATCTTCCAAATCGGCCAAAATCCCTTGAACACTTCCCAATTAACTTTTTTGTAAAGCACCCAAAATAATGGCCTTCTTCGCCTCCCAGGTTTCCTTCATATGTTTGCCAATATTGTCTATATCTAATATCCTTCCCAATTCATTCTTCATCTATAAAATAGACAAGACACCAGGTTTTAAGACTATTAATCACAGAATCATGTATCGACATAACTACTAATAGCTACACTAGTGTAGTTGTAGAAATATTAATAGAGAAGACTCACCTCAATCCCTTTGTCACCCTTCAAGCATGGATAGTATCCCAACACCTTCCAAACCCTGACATTGTCCTGCAACACAAGTCTTCTTCGTTTTGGAAATGTATTTTCCATTAACATTTTCATCCTGGGAAAATCCTGTGTCCCATTCCTGTGCATCTTGACAATTTCTTTTCGTTGATTTTCCATTGTCTCTTCTGTTTCACCATCAGGAATATCAGGAACACTGGCATAGTTTAACAATTTTCTTTTTCGTCCTGGTTTGCCTTTTGGAAGTTGTACACCATCTTCTTCGAATCTCTTTCTCTCATTACGAGCTGCTCGCCTTCTTAAATTCAGGATTCTTTCTTCGATTTTTTTTGCCCAGATTTGCTACAAATTATTTAAGGATTTATTAATAATCTCATTTGAGCTATATTACTAAACCCTTGATTACCTAGTTACTGATAGAATATCTGGAATCAGTTGTTCAAAGCCTGGATAAAGCCTATACAGTGAATATAATTTCTATCCATTGAATGGCCATCTGAGAAAAATAGTGAAAAACAATATATAACATCAAAGTTTTGAAGCTTGGCATGGCGATGTTTAATGTAATAAAATCAAAAGTTTGCGGTTATACACCATGTTTATTTTAAAGATAAAATTTGCTAAGCTTTTGTCCCGTAAACTCAGGACTTTGTCAGAGCGTGACTAAACGTGAACACGTGTTTAAAATAAACATGGTGTATAACCGCAAACTTTTGATTTTATTATAATATATAACATATTCACCTGCTATTTTCTCTCAGAAAACTATTTAAAGTGCCTATGCAATGAAAATTTAGCACTGTTTTTTATGATTGTATTTCCAAGAACAGTTAAGAATGGCTTTTACAGTTATTTCATTTGTCGTCCCATTCTTGAGTTATTACATTTTATGTAATTTGAACTATGCCGTCATAAGTATGCCATGGTATTGTAACAAAACTGAAAATCATGCATATCTTTGGATTGATTTAACTAAATTGACTCAAACTTTGTAGACTTACTCAGTCAACAAAACTAAACATTATTATGGTTTGGATATGGTTTCCATGGAAACAGATTAGTTCACAGGTCTCCCTCTTCCTTCAAAATTGTTCTTTGTTTTCAAAAATATGTACAACAACTTTGGGCTTTTAACAAGTTGGCATCATTTTTGTGCAATTTTCAATGCAACAGGAAAGTATAAAATAAAAAACATTGAACTGCAATGGACAAAAACGGAAAAATCCATGTTTAAATAAAAGAAGCCTATAAACTAATCTATTGCCATGGAAACCATATCTAAACTATATCAATGTTTAGTTTTGTGGACTGAGTAAGTTTACAAAGTTTGAGTCAATTTTGTCAAATCAATCCAAAGATATTGATGATTTTACATTTTGCTACAATGCCATATCATATTTATGACGTCATAGTTCAATAAGGTAAAGCGTAATAACTCAAGAACGAATAATAGAACTGTAAAAATTCATTATTTTAACTGTTCTTGGAAATACAATCTTAAAAAAATGGGGTAAATTTTCATTGCATAGGCAATTTAATGGTAGAAAATGAATTGACTGGATAGGACTTATCCAACCAGAAACAAACGGCCACTGTGAACCATTTGTTTTCTGGTATATGGGTTCTTATGCTGCAGTATATACTCTATATAGGTAAATATTATCTAAATTAGTAAAACATACACAGTAGAATAAAAGATATTTTATAATTAACAAGTTTACTTACATGCCCTGTACCAAATGACCCTTTCAAAAATGGATATTTCTGGACAAGCAGCATTGCAATATGATTCTGTTCATGAACACCAGGTTGTGCATGATGTATTAACATGGCAGAGCACAACTGCCTTACCAAAGCATTTCTTTCAGGAGGATTCAAATGTTTTTTGATGAGTCCTGTTTCCACATCAGGCTCCCACTACAATAGAAAAATAAAATGTGACATATATCATTAAATGCTATTAATATAATAATAATATCGCAATTTTTCAGTATTTTGGAAATAGACATAATAACATTTCAATCAATTTTACTTAATCCTGACTGGCTAATGACATTACTTTTATTTTTATCTACTAGGGTAGATAAATAGGGAATACCACACATCTGGGATGTTGCATTATGGTACTGACAAACAGCTTTTTCATTTCACAGTAGAATTTTGTGATGTGTTCGCAAATTATTGGGCCACGAAAATGTCTCCAGTTCCCAGTAGTTCTTTTGACCGGATGTTGCGCAGTCGTGAATAATGCTTGATCCAATCTCGTTCCCAGAGCCTACGTTCCCCCTGACCTGCGGGGGGAAATGGAGACTATGCGATAATCCATCGCCGGAAACAGAAAACATGGTTCTGGTGATAGCAGACTTTGGATATGGTTGGGAGGTGGCAAAATTTAGATTCAGTCTTCCAAAAGGACATCCGAAACATTGTAAACAATTTCCCGACAAGACATGAATATGTCTGACCGAGCAATTTCAGGCAAAAAGGGAACTGGGTGCTAGCCACACGGAGAAGGAAAATTTTGAGTGTTGGAATATATACATTCTAAGACCAAACAAGTTGCAAAAAATGCAACTTCAAGGCCTTCCAGCTGGAATTGATCCTGCGATGCTAGTGCAGTGCTCTGACCACTGAGCTATGGAGGCCACTGCCGAGAGCCCAGTAGTCAGTAGCTCAGTATCGCAGGTTCAATTCCAGCAGGAAGGCCTTCAAGTTGCATTTTTCACAACTCGTAAATGTATATATTCCTACACTCAAAATTTACCTTCGCCATAAATCCTTAGATTCTTAGAATATATGTGAATATATATATGAATATATGTGAATATATATATATATATAATTATATATACCTGTATATATATCACAAACAGTCCATAAAGAGTTGAAATTGACTTAAATACAAGCATATGCACATATGGATTTAATTTCCTCCCTCCATAACATTTCAAATTCTGTAAAATTACTCAATAACAATAACAACAAATTATCAACTCAACATTAAATTACAGTACATACCCTAGAAGGGATACCAAAGTCTGTTAACCAAGTAGACGATGATGACGATGAACAAGTAGATGCATTTGATGAAGCCTAAGACAATACAAAATAACAAAAAAGCTTACAGTTTGGCATGTGAAAACATGTGTATCATTTAAAGTGTCTTTGTAGTGTAAAAAATTTGCTAGAATATTTTTACTTTAATAAACACCGAAGCATGCAAGGAACAGACTGAAAATTTTAAGTGAATCTAGTTATTAGTCTTTGAGGAATAAGAAGATACATTGTACTGCTTTATGTTTGTTGAACATTTGATGATTGAAAATGTTCACTTCATAGACACTTGGAAACTGTAGACTTAATAACCCTCTCCTTGCCTGTTGGATACATACAGTGGCGCTCAAACGTTTTGTAACACCTGTGTGGTTTTTCTATCCACACTACTGTAGATGCACTATACAAGTGCATGTAGTACGTACTGCATTTAGTCCAGTCAAAACTATACGAAGCTTCGTGCTACACACAACCTTGAGCTACATGCAATTGCAGGTAGTTGCACCCCACACGCAATTTGAGTGTAGTCTGCTACAAGTGGAGTTTGCTTGTAGTTTACTGCACGTGTACAGGTATATATCACTTTTGATTGAAAAAATAAAGCATGATACGTAGGATAGTTCACTGTTTTACACGTCCCACAGTCAAATTTAATTCAGATGAATGTGTGATAAACAGGCATAATTTCAGACATTGTATCTTCAAGTGTCTGGTCATGGTGACGATTCATTGTCTACCAATTTTACTGGGTTGAATACCAATTTTACTGTGTAGAAACCGAAATAGAATGTTGTCATTTATATCAAAAGAGAGACAACATTGTAAGACAACTGCCATCGAAAGCGGCTAGTATACATGTAATTTGGTTACCGCAAGGGTGGTAAGCTATCAATATTTTTGGCAAATAAATTTTTGAAATAAATATTTCGAGCGCCACCCTCCATCAAAGCAAAACATGAAAATAATATATTTCCTCTGATAAATGGCCTTTGTTTTGGTTTGTCGGTTGCTACACGACATTTGCATGCGTGTAGCTGAGTATATTTGGCTTGCAAACATACTCGCCTACACAAATATCGCAATATAAGGTTAACTCTTCTGATGCAATATAAAAATCACAACATGTTTTGGGCAATTAGAATGTCTTGCATTTGTTGCTGGTTTGTCGATTTGTGAAAACAGTCGATTAGCAGTAGCTACACAAAGTTTGCGTGTAGTCAAGAAGAAGCAAATTCAACACGCTAAATTATTACATCACATGGTATTTTGAGTGAGCGTAGTAATCATATACTGTAGAAACTACGCTTATGCTTTTTCTCACCAAATATTTCTGTGATTTGTTTTTTTACACATGAAGCATTGAGTGTAGTTATTATACACAAAGCTTTGCGTGTAGTACATTAATTGTACACAAAGCTCTTGAGTGTAGTGCGTGGGGTGTATTTTGCATGTACACGCAGACTACACGCATTTTACAAACATGTTACAAAACTTTGCCACTGTACTATGTTACGGAACTTGATTTTTTACCTTGAACTGCTTTTTTGGAGAGCAACTGGAACCACAAGTTGAATGCTTTTGTTTCCGTGGACTTTTTCTCAAAGGCCCAACATGTGAACTTCCTGGACTTTCGAAGGAAAGATGCTTCCTCTTGGGTGACTGTGAAACTTTGCTCTCACTACCACTAATATAATGTGGGGTTAGCGGTGAAGAAATAATTTCTGGGGATATGCCAACTGTTGGTGTTTTTTCCAAAGAAATTTGACCAGATATAACAGCTGGCTGAATAGGAGTTGCTGGTTGTTGAACTGGAATTGAACTCTCCATTTCACAGCGTGTACCATTAATATCAAAAGTCTGAAAATTAAATAAATAGAATACTTTGCAGAATTTCCTAATTTTTCTTTATTGTGTAAACAAGTTTATCATGTAAAATGCATTCTGGTAGAAAATATAGTATGGGGAATCAGGTACGTAATACAAATCTTCCTGGTTGAGCATCTCAACCATTTTTAACAAGAAGTGAAATGCTTTTTTTATTGCAAAGAGTTATGACAAGCAAATTAATCTGCCCCACATTACCTCTGTATTTAAATAATTACTTAACTGTGAAAACAAATCACCCTCCTGTTAAAATCGTTGATATAGGTTAAATGTTTAAATTCAGGAAGAAAAGACTAACATGATCACTAAAAAGTTAATCCTCTATTGACACCCTCAAGTTTACTCCTTATGATACCAAACTTTTGGGAAAATAATTTTACATGTAGTTCTTACCTCTTTTGTTACTGCACTCCACACAGAAAGGAACTGCTTTCTCAATTTAAATCGGGGGATCATTTGATAGATATCTTTTAACTCAAGGTCAAAAAAGTCTTCACCATCAATTTCATTCCCTAAAGGAATATTAGATAGCATACTGTTGAGTCAATTGCAAGTGGATGAGCTAGGACATCGAGGGATACATGAGAACTTTTTACCCCCACATCAGAGCACATGGCGTTCAAATATTCGAGCGCTATTTTAATATCAACTTGGATTTTATTTGTTTTCCTTTATACATATAAGCCTTATTAATTCAAGCAGTTACATATGATCATGCAGTTCATATATGGCTTGTGGTAGCGCTCTACTCGTCTTACTCTTCGAAGACAAACTCATGTAACTAACAACGCCTGAAACTGTTCTGACACTGACAGAGTATTTGGATTTTGGAGAAGCTCTTCGAACATAATTTGACGCAATTACCTGGCGTCGAACGCATTCTCATACTAGGTTTTTGTCTAAAGTGAAATCTGTTTTGGTCCAAATGAAATCCCCTCGCAGTTTCATAACGCAAGTCAGCTAAGGAAACTTGCTGAACGATCGACCAGTCACTTCATGTGACAAATATGGCCGCTCCTCACTCCAGCAAAGTGTTGCTTTATTGTAAATAATACCGAGTATCAAACATCAAACAAGCCTAATTACTTGTATCAATCGATCCTGTTTGAATTAGTAACTAAACTATTAATAATCTAATGATATTAAAGTTAAAAGACTGATATATAGTAGAGTAATTACCTTGAAATTCTACAACAACTTCGTTCAAATTTGTCTCCTTTAAGTAAGATATAACATCAGCGTGTGATGATCGTCTTGTGATTGTCGTCATGGTCAGTATATATACCAGAAGAATATGATTATTGAACAGTCCAAGAGATTCAGGTAAAATTAACTCAAATAATTTCACTTTTACAAGGTGCGTTCGAGACTTGCCGCATGTGATGCAAAGAGTCAATAATAACATTTGGTTTTTTCAAGCATTTGTCCAATCGTCTGGGTCACGTGAATCTATCGACCAATCACTGACAAGATATAGCGATACGGATGCACTACCATAGCAACGCTAGCCGCGTGAACTCGCAAGGCCTAAGTACGAGTTACTCGCAGTGAACTAGCTGGTTACTCGCGAGATCAGTGGCGGTCACGAGACGAGATTGTATCGATCTGTTGGCTGGTTTACCTGCAGGTTATGGTTTGAGTATATAATAAATGGCTAATCTTTGTTGTCAGGCATGTTCGACCTTTCTTTCGAAGTCCGTTTCGTCCATGTTACATCATCTTATGCAAGTTCACCGAGATGACCCTGGTTTGAACATCACATGTGAAACATCTGGCTGCCAGCGCTCATTTACTAAGGTATTAATAATGCAATATAAAATCAATTTAGTGAGATGTCCATCGATCAACACATAAACTAAAGATGCATTTCCCCATATTTATACCGTTTTTTTAAAGAAGGCTGGTTTCTGAAGAAATATTTGCAAATCTTTAGTATTTGTGCGTTTCATATAACTATAAGTCGTTTCATTTGCTGCCATGATATTAGTGGTTAGTATTAAATAAACCGTATTGCAGAGGATATTAGATATATTTGGCAAGCAAGTTTGGCCCTGCGTTGTCTTTTCCGGCCGTTCATGCCACATGAATCCATGATCCAAATACCAATGAATTTGGTCTTTCAGGTTTAATTGAAGTACCCCCAACCTCCTACATGGAATCTACATTTGACGAATAATGGCATGAAAGTTATGCAGGGTGTTAAATATAGTATAAATATGTTTAATAACCAGAGTCACAAAAAACATTTGCTTTGGCATGGTTGATCCATGTCCATAAAAGTTGTAGGCCCATCATCTAGGATATAGTTACAGTAATATTCATTGCTTTTCTTTTTATGTTAGCTCTTACAAAAGTCATCTG
This sequence comes from Chrysogorgia sp. JL179-B06, assembly GCA_035772405.1. Classification (NCBI taxonomy): domain Eukaryota; kingdom Metazoa; phylum Cnidaria; class Anthozoa; order Scleralcyonacea; family Chrysogorgiidae; genus Chrysogorgia; species Chrysogorgia sp. JL179-B06. Next base: position 953,696 of record JAYKKM010000410.1, on the reverse strand, counting down.
TATCGGCACCACAAAGATATCATGTTAAACTTTATTAATGCAGAAGAAGAGCCAACAATACCTATGGAAATTGATTTAAGGGACGAAAATGAAATTGGTGGAGGGCACGATGACATACACCCAGTCGAGTTGAATAGAAGGGCAAATGCCTTCTATCTGTTAAGGACAAAAGAGGTTAATATTCTCTCCCAGAAATCCCTAGATGACATTGCTGAAAGTTCAACTCAGCTTGTGAGAAACACTATGGACACCATTAAAACTGGAGTACAAGAGTGCTTGAGTAATGCATCAATAGAATATGATTCTGTTCCTGGGCTGGAGGAATTGTTTGCGCCAAACAGCCCTTTATACAATCCCTTTGAACATGTGGCTACAAAACACAAACAAGATGCATTCTTTAAAGAAAAATTTGGATTAATTGTAAGTTCATAATTATATTGATTTGGGCATATGTTCTTGTGAATATAATATATATTGTCCATGTATCATCTGTCTACTCCAAGTTCTCCCACATTCACTACAGCAATGTATATATTAACACATCCAAACATTACCGATATATAGTGACTGCCGCTTAGGCGTATGTCGCTTGAGGTTGATGGTGCAAGAGGAAGAGGATAGGTGTATGTCGCTTGAGGTTGATGGTGCAAGAGGAAGAGGAAGGCCAAGGATGACATGGAGCCAGGTAGTGGAGAGGGATATGAGAGAGAGTGGGCTGAAGAGGGAAGATGCACATGATCGTGGAAAGTGGAGGAAACTGTCGTGGAGAACCACCGGCCAACCCCTGCGTAAGCGGGGGAAACGGCCGTAAAACGTCTATTGTTGTTTGTTGTTTGCCGCTTAGGCAGTACATATATCAATCGAACCAGTACATATATAAATCGAACCAGTACATCATTGTAACCTTTGTTCTCCATCTGCATCTCGGTGGCTCAATGGTTGGTTAGAGCATCTCACCAGCAATCAGAAGGTTGCACATTTGATTCATGTCTGGGACTCAGAATAATTTTTCTGAATATATGAGCTTGACGATCGTCCATGTATCGTCTGTCTACTCCAAGCTCCCATATTCACTACAGCAGTATGTATTAACACATCCAAACATTACCGATATATAGTGACTGCCGCATAGGCACTACCTATGTTTCACAATATATATGGTTGCAATACAACTTCCAGTGGAGAATAACTACTGTTGACCTATTTAAACCTTATGATGTGTACCACGGTTGAATATATATGTTCATTGTTCTTCATATGTTATTGTCAATCATTGAAAAATGTCATTTTTTCTTCATAGCAACCTCAACGTATCACACTTAGACACAATTCAGTGAGAAGAAGGTGTGGGACAACGTATAAAGAGATTCTGAAAAATGATGAAATGATGTATGTTCCTCTCATTGAGTCCCTGGAAGATATGTTAAACAATGATTCCATATCATCTTCTGTAAGTTTTAAATGATTAGATATGTTTGTTTCTTATCTGTATTGTATATTATTATAAATCCAATTATGTGAACTTAAGTTTTGAGTTTATTAGTCATTCTGAAAATGTTGATGTTGATTTTCATATAATATTTAAATGTGTGAAGTTGACTGTCCAGGTTGACTGAAGTTATGACGCCTCAGCGGGACAGGACTAATCACATATATAGCTAAACACCATGTACAAACAAAACACAATATTACTGGTAACTGGGACTCGGCTTAATGTATCGCCTTTAACACAAACCCGACAAACATGCTTTACTTGACTCTGTAGATGACCACCACTGAGGCCGTCGAAACATCAGTCACCAACAATAGTATCAATACTACAACAACATGGACGATCAACTGCACACATCTAATGATACTTCTAGGTTCAAACCATTTACTTCATATATATTTAATTAAGATACAAAAATTTGAATGGGAAGTTGTAGTAATATCTACTCAAAGTGCAGATTTTTGGTCAAGTAAATGCAAAATTTTCTCTCAGCGTTGTGACTTCATAAATATGACCAAGGGAAAAGAAGCAAGGTGAAAGTTAAGTGTGGTGGCAAATACTATGTTGCTGGTGGACCACACAATATTTGCCACCAGCATGGTGTCTCGCAAGGTGAAAGTTAAGCGTGATTTTCCCTTTCGTTCATACAGTACTTATGGCGTCACAATGCTGTCACAATTTTGCATTTACTTGCCCAAAATGCACTTTGAGCTGATATTACTACAACTCCCCGTATTATATATTATGAAAATGATCAGAAACATCAAAATTGTGTTTATTGTTGTTATACACAGAAACCAAAATTTTGCACACTTGTCATTCAAAATTATGGTGAATTGTGAGTGATCCTGATAATGGCCTCTGTAGCTCAGCATCAGTCAGTAGCAGTTGTACATTCCCAGGGTTGCATTTAATTTCCCAGCCAGATACCGGTCGGGTCATAAATTGATCACACTCATAATTTTCCTAATAGGCTATTAGCCATAGCTAATTTACATGTCACTCCAGTAAATTGAGTGTGTAGTAAATACAAAATTTTCTTAGTTAGTATATCATGCTTACACATATTTATCATTCAATTACATTCATGCTCTACTTGTTTTTTAATTTTTAGGTAAATATTGGTCATCAGCGTGATGATGGTATGATAGAAGATATTTGTGATGCCCAGCTCTACAAAACCCATCCATTATTTTAAAAAGATCCAACTGCACTTCAACTTCTATTGTATTATGATGAAGTGGAGATCGCCAATCCACTGGGCAGTAAAGCTGGGAAGCACAAGCTAGGTATATACTGTACTGCAATCTAGTGAGATGTATAAAGCAGGAGGATAAATTACCATTGATCCCTGTTGGATCTTTTTTCCCTGCCAAAGTTGATTTACTATTCACAGGAAACAACATCAAAGTAGGAAGACATTTGAAGCCATTGCACATTAATTCAATCGTGAAATGCAAAGAAAGTTTGGCTATGAACTGTAAACACACCTGTTTAGAGTAACAAAATTTGCTCAATTACCAAACTTTCATTGCATTTTACTGCTGAATCAATGTGCAATGTTTTTTTAATGTTCCTGCTTTGACATAATTCCCTGTGAATACAGTAGTAAATCACTTTAGCAGTGGTAAAATATACGAAGATGAAATTTTCGCACGACAAGATATTTTACAATTATTCTCAAGAGATTCCAAGGATCACAAATATGCAAAATCCCCAAACCCCGGATAGGTACTTTAAGTTCTCATTGAATTATAGAAATCAGACTCAAACTTTAACTGTGCAGGTATAGAGACCATGTGGAATTAGATAGATAGATAGATAGAAAACTTTATTTAAACACGCTGTCCCCGTCAACCGAAGCTGATTTCCACGAGGGGCGTGTGCAAAAGGAGTGTACATGTTCATGTAGAAGAATAGTGATTACCTGTAAATAGATTACCGATTAGTTGATTATGTTACTAATTTAATAGTATATTTTATATTTTGTAAATAGCTCTTATAAGAGCTATTTACAAAATATAAACATAATCAACTAATCGGTAATCTATTTACAGGTAAATCTATTTACTTTTTATGAAATTGTTTATATATACATGTATATATTGTAATAATATATATATATATATATAATAGTGTATATATATATATATTATATTATATTATATTATATAATAGTGTAATATAATAGTGTGTATATATATATATATTATATATATATATATATATATATATATATATATATATATATATATATATATATTATATATATATATATATATATATATATATGGAGATAGATATAGATATAGATATAGATATAGATATAGATATAGATAAATGTGTTGATAACTAGTATCGAGTACAAAATCATATGGGTAGAGTGCTCAATGGCGAAGCAGAGCGATATAACATGAAAACACAAATTTGAGTTACTTCATAAGAACTTTATTCACGACAAATTTGTTTCGTATGGCAAGTGCGAAGCTTGCCACACTTGACGATATATATAATATATATATATATATATATATATATATATATATATATATATATATATATATATATATATATATATATATATATATATATATATATATATATATATATATATATTAATAATAATTGTGTATTTACCAGTGGTAAATCCCACATCCTGTTTCTTGACTGATGTGTACCTGTAAATATATTTTTGGATGTGCTGGCCCACCATCAGATACACTGTCCAGAGTTGCTATTGGTGGCCAGTGTTTATTATTGTCATTTCACTGACTTATAAACTGCACAGGTGCAGACCATGTGGAGTTAGACATTATCTTGATGAAATTGTGTATTGTAGCAGTGTTTATCTCATTATATGTAGGCGTCATCTATTTTACACTTGGCAATATCCCTCCGAAACAGAGATCTCAACTTACAGCTATTCGGCTTCTTGCAATTGCCACTTACCCAGTAATTAAAGACTATGGAATAGATGAATTACTGCAACCTTTTATGAATGACCTAGAATGTCTAGAAAAAGTAAGTCACACAAAGAAATTTTCCATTTAGTATTATTATAAACATTGCTGTTTATTACCTTGTTTGCTGTTTATTAAACTTTCCCATATGGATTGTATTGTAGGATGGTGGTTACCAGTTCAATGTAAAAGGCCAACAAATATCATTTACTGGTACAATTGTATTTGTATCAGGGGATAACCTTGGTTCGCAACTTGTTGGAGGGTTTAAGGAGGGTGCTGGAGCACATCTTAAATGCAGGCAGTGCATGGGAGATACTAATGCAGTTAAGACTATGGTAAGTTGTATAATTTTATACTGTCACTTACTAGGGGGTCATCCATAATTATCAACATTTTCACAAGCGTACAGAGCAGAGCGTACTCTTTTTTTCGACCCCCTCCCTCCCAGAGCGTACTCTTAAATGTTGAACATTATGCACAACGTCTGCTCTCTTCACCAAGAATTTGCGTAGTGTTTCTATTTCATGGTCGAGTGAGCTATTGTCGGTCTCCATTGTTGTGATAATGAAGCACCGTTAGAAAATAGGGCCTGGGACCGAGGTAGTGCTTCGACCACGATTCAGTTTTCTTTTTTGAAGGATAATTTTCTTGCCAAAATCGGTGCAAGTGGAAGTACTGCTGTGCATTCAATGAAAGCCATCATCGACATTTTAAAAAGCGTACATTGTCATTAACCCCCTCCCCACCCCTAACATAGTTCTGTCCTTTACTATATGATTTTTATTAAATTATATCAATGCCATATTGCCAAATGAATATTGACACATGAATATTGACACAACCACAACTGTTCTAGTGCCCGATTAATCAGGGACGGATACGGAGCGTCTGCACGCAGGCTCAACTGTTTATAAACTATGACCGTACTAGTTGTAAATTGAGTAATAAAACTTGCTGCAAGACCGTGATAACTACTGTATTTTAATTGTTTCTATTTTTTAGTTCCATGAGAAGAATTTCACATTACGGACACGAGCAGGCCACAACCGACATTGTGAATTGATAGCACAAGATTTAGAACTGAGCAAAACATATGGAGTAAATAGAAGATCTATTCTGTGTGGGTCAAAGTTTTACCATGTTGTGGATGGTTTACCAGGCGATGCTATGCACGATATTCTGGAAGGAGTGCTTCAGTACGGGTGCAAAGAAATGCTGAAAGTTTTCATCCGTGAACAGAAGTATTTTTATATATTTTTTAGATTTATACTATATGTATTAATATTTATTCTATTTTTTATTTATACTTTTCTTTTGTTACCAGAGCCCTACTGAAAATCACTTTATAGTGACGTAGGCTTTCTGTATAAAGATTTGTAATAATAATAATAATTTCACTTTGGAGCAGTTAAACGAAAGAATAAGAAGTACTGACTATGGATATTACAACGATAAGAACAAGCCATCTCCTATTGCTCGTCAAACCTTAAGAAGTGACACCAACAGTCTCAAGCAAAAAGGTGTGTACAAAGGATAACCTATTGTGTTTCGTTGTGATTTTATATGGAAAAAATTGTGACTAAATTGTGATGATATGACAGTATTTTTTAATACTACAACCTTTTTGTGATGTGTCATTTGTATGGACATTTACTGTTATATAGCTAATTATTTTTAAAAAAAATTTCTAGCTGCCCAGATGTGGTGTTTGGGAAAGTTTATGCCACTAATAATTGGAAGTGTTGTCCCAGTTGATGATGAGAATTGGCTTCACTTTCTTTCATTGCTCGAGATAGTTGATATAACATTCTCACCTGTTGTCAGTGTCGATGACCTTGGAGTATTGGAAGGATTGATTGAATAATACCTGTGGAACTTCACATCAATTTACCCTGGGAAATCAGTCCTTCCAAAGATGCACTATTTAATCCATTACCCAGCACACATTCACAAGTATGTACAGTTAATAAACAAATGTCTCTCTGAGAAGACTATTGGCAGTGGTGGTGGTAGTAGTTACTGATGTTTCAACAGCCTCATCTGTGGACATCGTCAGAGTTAAGTGATTGAGGATGATTGCCACTGAGGCTGTTTAACTGTCAGTTGCTACCACAACCACCACCAGTTTTTCTAAAGACTACTATGAGAAACCTTTCACAAATATATAATATGTAATAGTTATTCCATATTATATCATTTAAAAGGGAAGTAATCTACAAGTGAAACAAAGCAATTGTATATCTTATGTCACTTGTATTATTTTTTTATTATAAGATTTGGGCCTATGGTAAGAACATGGTGTATGCGCTATGAAGCAAAGCATAGGTATTTTAAGCGACTTGCTGGTTTCATGGGAAATTTTACCAACGTGGCCTTCACACTGGCAGGCCGGCATCAGGCCCAAATGTGTTACAACAGCAACAGTTCAACATCATATCTTTCGAAGAAGACTACTGTTGGTAAGTACCTTATTTGCTGCTTCATAACACATAATTTATAGTAGTGTCAATATTTATATTATTTTATGTATTGTACTGAAGGATGTGGACAACAAAAAGTAGTTGGCAATGTGGAATATTTCAGTGCTTTGAAATACAGAGAAAGAGATATATCTTCAACAGACATAGTTTATGAGTAAGTTTATAACATTTTTGTTTTTCATCGGGTGTGAAATGGGAACTTTAGCAACCCTTCACAATATTTTGAGTCTTAAAGGTTAGCCGGGTTATGGTTAGGATATTAGAGTATGTCAAGTGTGAGAGTTGGGGATTTGTTAGGGTTAGGATTGGGGTTTATTAGTATTAGAATTGGCTTCATAAGGTTCCTGATTGGCTGTTGTTAGTACAACCAATCAGATTGGATCTTCCGAGAGGTGCATACAAACTCTTTTAAATGGATTTATCCCCTGAAGTGCCTCCTTAATTGTATTCTGATTGATGCCAGAGTATTTTATGATTATGTTTTATTTATGATTTGTGTAGGCCAAAGATAGTTTGTATTCATGGGACATTATATAGAATTGGAGCTGTTATACATGTTGGTTCTGTGGGTGGTCTACCAGAGTTTGCATCAATTGATAAGATTGTGGTCCTTCCATCAAACGAGACCTATTTTGTTTTAAAAACTTTGGTAACAATCGAGTTCTCGCAACATTTCCATGCATTTGAGGTCCAAAAACCTACTACACAGGCTACATATGTGCTGTCCCAAAATGATTTCAAAATGTATCTACCAACACATTCTGTCCAAGCATCCAATAGTATGAATGGTGCTTTATATGTTGTAGTGAGATATAGACATAAGAACTAAGAGGTTTTAAATAATTAATTTTGAAAAATAAATATAGTGTAATAATATTCTTATATATTTTTTTGATGTTGTGGGGATGAGTGACCCCTGTACAGTGTGTTGCCCGGTTAATCAACACTTATCAGGGACCTATTGGCGTTAAGATCAGAAATTTTGTACTAGTTATTTCAGATTAATTAAATCTATAGGTCAGTCATCCCTTGGGGTCACTCACCCCTGTGACACTGCATGTTCCTCGCTCCTGGCACTGTCAAATGTGGCTACATCCCTCATCATCGAAAAAATACACATGTAATATGATTGTTCTTTTTTAAATATAAATGTAATTTGTTTAATAATATGATTTTTAACCAACTGGTATACTTCTTGCTGGGACAACCAATTTTTATTTAGTTGAAAATAATCATTTTAAAATTGTCATATTTTACCAAATATTAAATGGTTAATTTAACCAATTAATATTTGTTAATATATTTGACAAGTGCATGAGTTGAAACTTTATAACCAGTTAATGATTCGATATGTGTATGCTACCAAACATGTGTAGGTGCAACAAATTTGGTTTTGGCAGTTTTGTGATAAATTGGTTACTTTGACCATTTATTATTGGTTGTAACCAAATTTGTTTGGTTGTTTTGACCAATATAAACCTAAAGCTATACAATGACCAATTAATAACCGGTTACTATAACCAATTTCTTTAGGTTGCAACCAATTCAATTGGTTATCATAACAGTTTTAATTTGGTTGTAACCAATTTAAACGGTTATTTTAACCAGTCGTTTTTTACAGTGTGCATAACAAAGCACCCTGGATTTGAAACCATATGTCTGGACAAGTGGTCCCTTCGGTTACCTATTCTCATCCAAATCAGTTTCAAATGAGATTCTGTCTCTGTTTCGTACTCCAAATCCTCGTCTGTATTTTCGTCGTCGTCAGCGTGATCCTCCTCTTCAGAAATTCTATTCCATGTCTACATCGTGTAGAGTTTCGCTGCTCTTTTCAGGTTTCTGTTCTCTTTCAATTGTCGTAATCAGATCTATATTACACTGAACATCTATTAGTGTGGAAAGGTGCATGAATGAAGTTTATGTAAGCTCATTCACCATGCAGCAAAATGGTCGGAGAAACTAGAAATATTAGACGGGGGTTTTCCCTGCAAAGCGCGTATATTTCACGTCTATCAGGCTATAGTTCGTTTCACTTTTATCGTTTCATCCAAATTAGCTTTTAGCTTGATATATTTATTCCAAAGATTTCATCCAGCACAACCACCTGTTTGAGTAGAAACATCTTTTGCCTATGGCAAAGAAAAAATATCACAGGAAATGACAACTGGTCTAGTACCATTTGCGTGCAAGCTTGAAGCAATCCTATTTTAGCAAAGCATTCATGGCATTCTTTTACGTCTGATACGAACATAATGTACAAACGTGTGTAAAACATGACATTCACGCATCAAACATTTTCGTTTCACCAGTAGAAACGTTGCGTTTAAAATGTCAGCAAATGTGTAAAATATTCGGTAATGTTTCAGGCTTGCATGTAAATAGCGGCATAACAACTAAGCGCAATTACCTCAAATCGAGTACAGTACCTAGCAATAGCGCAGCTTGCGTTTTAATGGTGAAACATATAGACCTACTTTGTTTGGCAACACTAGCAAAGGCGTTTCTTCCTCTCTCGTGTCATTTGCATTGAAATTCTCTTCAGAAAATACTTCTTCAGATATCAACGATTCGTGATCGATATCATCGATTACGGCGGCGCTGGTAGCGTGACCCAGAGCATGGCCTTCACCAACATCCTGAGTCGACATTGCTATAGTGTCTTTCATAATCTGTTAAAAATTGTATATTTGTAAAGTTGCAATCACACTGAGAGGTTGACAAATTAATTTTGATCCTTGTTGTCAAAAACATGTGATGTACAATCATTTCAATGTTTACAACATACCATTCTTTTGGCTCTAGCAGACAGGGCTTTTTCCTTTTCAGATATATGGTCGTTCGTGTCCATCAAATGGTATGAAATGCAATGCAATTGCTCGTTTTGCGTTGGGGACGTTAGAAGAACCGCCAACAACACATCTATTAGGCATTTTCAAATTGTGTAGTACGCGAAGTCAACTGCAATATACAAGTCATGCTAATAATACACGCTATCTTGTTGTTTTCCTCTTGAACGAGTTACTACTGTGACGTCAGAAGCACTGATTCGTTACCAAGCTCTTTTCGCGGTTTTCAATATTGTCTCCTCAAAAAATCGGGTATTTAAGCAACAATATTTCCGCGAAGAAAAGCTTGAATTTATTTCTGTTTTCGGATTTTACTATCTATGGTTACCAAAGATTCCAAAAATGTAAAGTTTCATTTGGTCGCATAGACACTTTAAGGACTTGGTGATTCTTAATACGCGACGTAAACGAGCTTGTATGAAGGTAAACTCTAACACTCATCTACTGTAATATATGTAGCTACTACAGGAAGACCAGTCATTTTGAGTTCTACTTCAACTCGGAATTACCATATTGCACTGAAAATAAACCATAACAACTATAGTAATTATACTGCAAATCTTCGACAGAGTTTATCGCCTTCTTATAATTACCAACTTGATTCGTATTAATTGTATGAAACAGACATTGGAAAATTTTCCTCTTACTCGCTTTGCAGTTTGGAATGCTCGATCTGTTAATAACAAATTAGCTTCCATTTGTGATTTCGTTTTCACAAATGGAATTAATATTCTTGCTGTTACTGAAACTTGGCTCTCGAGTGGCAGAGATACCGTCATAGCAGAACTTACTAACATGCTTCAAGGTTATCACTTCCTTCATCTACCAAGGAGTATGGGCAAAGGCGGCGGTGTTGGAGTTCTTGTACGCAAAGGATTTAATACCAAAATAAATGAGATCCCCGTTTTTCGATCAATGGAATATATTGATCTATCCTTGACATTGAATAACTCAGTTCTCCGACTACTGCATTACTAAACAAAATTCCTTCGTCAATATTTTTTGAAGAATTCTCAACTTTGCTCGAGGGACTTCTCAACTTTACTCTAGTTTGTGGTGATTTTAATTTTCATGTGGAAAAATTGAATGATCCAGATGTGTCCAAATTTACTGACATTCTTGATTCAGCGGGTCTCCATCAAAAAGACACTGAACCCATACACTGTCGAGCAGTGCCGGATTATCCATATTGCAGAAGTGGCATATGCCACGGGCCTAGCGTTTTTTGGGGCCTCGCGCTTTTAGGGGCCCCGCCCTTTTAAGACCCCCTCCCCTAAAAGAGCGGGATCATAAAAGCACGAGGCCCCTAAATGCGCGGGGCCCATAAAAGACCGATCTTTTAAGGGGCCGCTCTTTAAGGGCTCCGCGCATTTAGGGTCCTCGCGCATTTAGGATCCGCGCGCATTTAGGGTCCCCGCGCATTTAGGGTCCCGCGCATTTAGGGGCCTCGCGCATTTAGGAGCCCCGCTCTTTTAGGGCCCCCCGCCCCCCCCCCCCCCCCCCCCGCGCTTTCTGATAGCCTTTTTTCTATTGGCTTCCAGCGCGGGGCCCAAACGAAAGTACAGGAGGTCCGATGATAAATTTTAGGGAGGTCCGATGGCGGTAGAAATTTACCGATCCCAAACGTTCAAATTTTATAATAATTTATAAAATATATTATTATATATACTATTTTATATATTATTATTATATATTTATTTATTATTTGTCTTTGGGGGGAGAAAACTGAAAACGATTTGTTTTAATCTTTTGTGTCTTTGAATTTATTTAGTTAGGTATTCATAACGTTGGGGGGGGGGGGGGCTCGCGCTAAAAATATGCCACAGGCCTCGCGCAACGTTAATCCGGCCCTGCATGCCGAGGTCACACCCTAGATATAATCATTGTGCGTCAAGATGAAAATATTCTCTTAAACAACGTAGAAGTGTCAGATAATCTACCTTCAGATCATAGTACAGTTATTGGTACTCTACATCTTTCACGGCCTCCCTTATCCAAGAAACCCATTAAGTATCGTAATTTAAGCAGCATTGACACTAAATTGTTACGTGAAGACACACTCAGTTCACAGTTATATTATCATTCTTGTCCTAGAGATGTCAACATAGCCCGCAACAGATTGTCTACAATCAGGTTGTCTCTAATTTTCTGGACAAACATGCCCCAGAAAAATCATATTCTATTGCATTACGAACAAATGCACCTTGGTTTTCGGAAAGATTACGTTGTATAAAGAGCCAAAGGCGTAAATGTGAACGAAAATACTTATCGTCTAGTTTAGAGGTTCACAAACAAGCTTATAAAGATGTATGCCACAAGTACACAGTTGCTCTAGATGCTGCCAAAACTGAATTTTACAAAACAAAGATAGACAACGCGGATACTAACCAATTATTTAGGATGATTGAGGGTTTATTTCGAGTAAAACAAATTCCACCTTTACCATCCTGCAGTTCTCTCCTCGACCTAGCAGATTAATATAGTAATTATTTTCACTCTAAAATTGAAAACCTACGAACAGATCTATCTAGCTCTTACTCGTTAATAAGGTCACCTATCATTGATGATTCTGACTCCTGTCAATCAACTTTTTCTAAATTTACAAAAGTGTCCGAGAAGGTTTTGATTGAAATCCTGAACTCTACTCCATTGAAATACTGTTGTATAGATCCAATTCCTACTGCAGCAGTATTAAAGAAACATCTTGACGTTCTGGTAGTTCCGATCGCCAACATTATTAACTCCTCTTCAGAAACTGGTATATTTTGAAAGAGGGTATTCCCTCTTTATCCATGCATGAAGAAGATTGATACAGACCGGGAGGAATTTTCAAATTATATACCAATCACTAATATTGCCTTTCTTTCAAAGTCGATAGAAAGAATAGCTGCAATTCAGACGAAAAACTATATATTTGAGAACGCACTATTGGCTAAATTCCAATCCGCATATAGACACTACTATAGCACTGAAACAGTAATCTTAGGAGTTTTCAACGACATTCTCCGATCCATCGATTCACACCAAGAGGTAATTCTGGTATTACTAGATCTATCATCTCCGTTTGATACTATCGACCATGCGTTTCTCCTGGATAGGCTGCATTTGCGTCATGGCTTTAATGCGAAAAATTATTTTAGTACTATAAATACGTATACGCAACAACCCCTCGCTCAATTGCTGTTTGAAACGTACAGTACAGTACTTCTTTTAGTTCAAAATTACTTGAATTAGATAATAGCCACTTCATTAGCCAAACTACAGTAAATAAATTTTAAGTGGACAATATCTCTCAGAGCTTTGTATTGTCTGAATTTAATTGTTTCATAGGACATCAAAATAAAACATGCAGCCCAATTAAACTTTTTAATTTTTGAGTGCAGCAACAGAATAGTGGGGGTCTACTGCTGTTTCTACCATCAATCACTAAGAAAGGAATTACTTTTATCACAATATTGATGACTCACAAAATAATCAATGCAGTATTTTGTATACAGACACCAAAGCCTGTTGAAGGAAGAAAGTGCATCTCTATCTTACAATGAGTGTCCTTTAAAAAAATCAAATTCGTTCAAATGTCTACGGATGGCATGCATATAGTGCAAATGTATAGGGGTCCATTCAAATTAGATTTACTAAGACGTATTAGGGATTCTACTCCAGTTGTTGGTGTGGATAGATTATATACAGTAAGTTGGTAATTCTACCCACATTGGACTACTGTGATGTGGAACTGGCAGGAATATGGATAACTAAATATTGATGGTCATAATCAGAGGTCTCTATGCATGTCAGGGAAACTGATCTTTCCTAAGTCGGGACTTGAAACTGATTGGTTAATAGAAATCCCAAGTTTTGTACCTCTTGTATTAGAAGTAAGTTACATTGTGTAATGCTAGTTAGGAAATTCCATGGCATTTTAACATCATATCTACTAGTAAAGAGCTATTTTCCATGTTTCAATTAATCTGTTCATACATGTTATAGCACCATTATATATTGCCTTAATTGACAATATGTGAAGGATATACAACTTTTGAGTTAAAATTAGTTTTTGTAAAATTGTACTGTACATTTGTGAATATGTGTTGAAATTTGTAACAACTGTAATTTGTTAGAAAACAAGACCCCCATATATTGATACCAGTGTTAGCATTGAAGGGGCTATCCTGTATAAATATTGTATTATTATTATTATTATTATTAATACTACTAATAATAATGCATTAACAATAATACTACTAATAATAATGCCTAATGCAGATTGCAGATACCATATTTGCCATGTAACAAAGCATATATATGGCACTGTGTGCTATAGTATCTAAATTATATCACCGTGCACATATATATTATAACCTATATTCAGAATACCATGCCTAGTCTGCCTGTCGACAATGATCTAGCTAACACACGTAGTAGTGTCAACATACCAATGTGAACATAATAATAATAAGCTGTATTTTACATTGACAGAATAAGTTGTGACCCACTAGGCCAGCTAAGTACTGTAGGTCTAATATGTTCCATAATGGATGGAGTACTGTAAACACAGATGGATTATATTTGGAATACATGCCAGTTTACAAAACATGGACTTCAAGATCATATCGTCAGAAAAACAATATTCCTGGTTGAAAAAATTATAACCTTCTTATTGCCAGTGACGGCCTCTAACCATTGAGCCATTGACATTCAGATGGAGAGAGGTTACAATGAAGCACTGGTTCTAATGATACATGTACTGCCTATGCACAGCAGTTACTATATATTTCAGAAATGACTAATGATTGGGTGTGTTAATATATACACTGCTGTTATATCAATAGAATCAGTACATCAATGTAACGTTCACTCACCATCTGAGTCTTGGTAGCTCAATGGTCAGAGCATCTTACTGGAAATCAGAAAGTTATCCCTGTCCGGGACACAGAATAATTTTTCTGAGGATATGAGCCTGCTTGACAATCATCCATGTTCTGTATCGTCTGTTTCCCTCCGAGCTCTCCCTTATTCACTACAGCAGTGTATATATTAAGTATTAACACTGACAAGTATACATAGTAATGCTTGTTTATTGCTACAAAATTGTAGGCCAGGCCCAGGTCATATAAACACAGCAATAGTATGCATGTTTTTTCACCCTAAACTACTGTATATATAGGCTAATTATCAAGCATATAGTATTTATAATTTTAATCAAATAATAAACATACTGTACATGCAGTTCCAAAATTTATACTACCACTTACTATTCTGCAGTATTATAAAGAACAAATGGTATATATTTTAAACAGGCTAGGACTGGCCATTGTGCCATCTTGTGCCAGAACAATGGCCAGCCATTGTGCTGCCACAAAGTCCCATTGTTCTGGCACAAGATGGCACAATGGCCAGTCCAAGCCTGATTTTACACTGCATGGATTTAATTCCAACTGTCAAAATATTATACATATATGTTTTGAAAATTCAAAACATTACACACCTTCAAATTTTCCCAAATCTCTCTGTTAAGTATTTCAAAATGTGTCTATTAGATTTCGGAGCTTGGAGAAAATACACAATACAGTGTACAATTATTTAAATTACATTAAAATTAGCGAGTCAAGTCAAAAAGTTAAATGATAAAGTGAAGCACTGAACTGAAGGTAATGGCTATTCGTACGGTAGCTGTACGACGCCATAGTCTCTTATAATTCAACGAAATGCGGGTAAATATCACTAATATATATAAATTTCCTAAACCTAACCCTAATCCTAACCAAATTGCTAACCCTAACCAAAAAAAACTATGCAGAAAAGGAAAATTAATTGCTCAACACAGACCGGTGAGTCGGTGACAATCACAATGTACATAATTATAATAGTCCTTTTGCCTTTTACTTGGGTCTGTCTTTGATTATCTTGTCCTTCAACACTACAGTTTCGGCTTGAAATCAGCTGATAATGTCTATAGTAATGTTTGTTAAAAACAAACATTACTGCATCCGATGATTTTGTGAGGAAATGGCTGGTTTTTATGGCAATTTTATGAAATTTCGCCGTCGGCGAATATCGGCTTCTTCCGGAAAGCGGTTTGTCGCGCTGGCGTCAATTTAAATTTAAATTACGCCAAATTTAACGCACCAAAAAACCGTTTACTTTTTTGCATTCGCAAGCATGTGACGGTTGCAATTTAAATATTAATTCAAATGCAGAGGTCTACCAATCAGCTTCTGTCTATATCTAGTTACCATATATATATATATATATATATATATATATATATATATATATATATATATATATATATATATATATATATATATATATATATATATATATATATATATATATATATATATATATATATATATATATATATATATATATATATATATATATATATATATATATATATATATATATATATATATATATATATATATATATATATATATATATAGCAAAGTTGGCAGTTGGCAGTTGGCAAAGTTGGCAGTTTACCACCTTTTCACTTTGCTATATATTCAAAACACTGTCTACGCAGCACTCTACTTTTTTATATATATATATATATATATATATATATATATATATATATATATATATATATATATATATATATATATATAATATATATATATATATATATATATATATATATATATATATATATATATATATATATATATATATATATATATATATATATATAAATATATATATATATATATATATATATATATATATATATATATATATATATATATATATATATATATATATATATATATATATATATATATATATATACCTATAAACCCGATCCGAGATCAGAACCCGCTTGCATCTCGCATGATAAGGGACTAAACGCCGGTCGATATTAGCACCCTCGCCCTCGTTATTTTTTGCCCCATTAGAAAATGTTATTCATGCACACGATCTTGCATGTATGATGTATGCAGATGACACATAACTATATGTTACAGTTAATTATCCTAAAGATCGATCTTGTACTATCTCGGGTCAGCAATTATGAATTAAATGTATCAATTATACATTTTGAACATCCAATGGTTTAGCATGCGAAACGGAAATACAACACCTTTCCTCTCGATTTAGTCAATCTGAGTAACTACCAATCATCTATATAAATGGAATCGCTGTCACTCCTGTACCGAAAGTACTGTACGTAATCTGGGTGTTATCTTTGACAGTCATCTAAATCTAACCACACATGTTAATAAACGTGCTCACAAAGTGTTAAGCTTCCCACTACTATTTGGCTATTATTACTTCTTGGTCTTAGGCTCAGATCAGAGGCCAAGAGCCGAGTATAGCGTCATTCCTTCAATTCCAAAAGCTTCTGTTCCAGTGAATGCCGTCAACAAAATTACTAGATCGTTAGGTTCAAAATGTCCAGAATGTGATTTAAGTAGCTTCATTGTTTCGTAGTAGACCAGCTTTATTACGTGGCGTTTGCCCAGACCTCCAGGGCCGATCAGGAATATTCTGTATACTGGAATTGTCTGTTAAAAAATCATGTCTTTTCATCATTTCCGATGGATTTTTAGAACCTCCAGCTGCTTGTTTTTCAGAGACCTCATCATAGCTCGGTATTCTTGAGCCGTTATCAGTATTTTACTGAATTCTGCTGAAAAAAATTGCATGAAGGTCAGAGCTATTAGCAATTTCGGAATCTGCATGAGCTAAATTGACGATTTTACTTTGTCGATTCTCTTCTGACAACTCCATCTACCCCATCCTTTCGTGATCTTGCTGTTCTGCTTGTTGATATTGGGCGTTTGGCGCCAGTATCCCAGACATTTTTTGGACACCCTATTCGCTGCTAGACATTATAGGCTCTGTCATCTTCTCATTGCTTTCACATAACAGGGCTTCGTTAGAATGAACTCTGTCTTTAGCATGTTCAAAGTGGTCTTTTCTTGAGGGAAAGTTGGCTTTAAGATCCTCATCTTCTTCTCGCATTGGATAGTAAAGTATGATCAGGTTTCTGTGCTTCTCTTCTCATTCCGAGTGACTGCTAACATCACGTTTTGAATATACATATATCTGAATATCATCCCTGACTTGTTTTAACTCGACAGTACACTGACTAGGCAGAAGGTAGTCTATGCCTTTGGGGAATTGCCACACTGTTAATTTTAAGTAGTTAATTTAATTACAAAGTAGTTATTCTGCTAATCCTTCAAAATACCGTCATGGGCGTGCTTGCTTATCAGTAGAAATGGAAAAGAAGATAACAGCAAGGTAAAACTTCAATCAGATTATACTACACAAAGATGCATCAATGCATCTTCTTTTATTATCTTCTTTTCCATTTCTACTGATAAGCAACCAGGCCATGGCGGTATTTTGAAGGATTATCCATCGGTAGTAATACCCCCATATGGCGGCGGAAGTAATTAGTATGCAAACTGTCCAAACCTACCCCTCATTAAATATTCATTTTTAATTATTCATTCTCAGGCTCCTTTAGGACCCTCTAACCCTAGTCTCATTACGTCATGACTTCTCGTGAACCTACACGGCCCTTAACCCTAATTATTTATTCAGATTACGTCATTAAACCTTCAGGATCCCTAACCCTAGCTCGTGTACCTGTAGGACCCTAAACCCTAATTAGTATTCATTTTATAACGTCTTATTATTATGCATATCAGTCTTCACTCACCCTAGTCCTCCTCTTCCTCCGCCCCCATATATTCCGACTCCTTCCGAACTTGATTTCCGAAGGCATTACGTCATTATCAAAAGGTAGCTCTTAATGCTTTTAATAATATAAGAAACGCCTTTGTAATTATACACTTCGCCTCCCTACGGCAATGTGAATGTGGGACAGTAGGCAGCCCGAGAGCAGCGCATGCGCCATGGATATGATATGGGATGAACTAAGTTTGAGAAATGACGTCGAAGAAACATCTTATACCTTCAAAATAACTGGTGTCACGATCAACGGAGCTTTATACCATCGCATTTACGTTCAAATACCCTTTAGATTTTCGACAGATCTAGGAATATATGAATCAACAGAGATTTATACGATCGCCTCGTTGAAAAACCGGTTAGATATTCGATAGATCTACACAGATATCAACCCGCTTTAGAAGGTTATGGAGGCGAGTATATTTTAAAAATCACGGAGTCGAACCAAACATAACGGCTTTTACGAATGTACCGGACTTTACGGCTTTACGAAGTTCATCAGGCCTCTAGTGTATAAAGTAAGCGATTCCTTTAATAGATGATCAAACCACTCGAGAAGCCGTACGAAGAACGAATTCAAACGTATTGATTTGCCTGTAAGCGAAATAAAACTGTATCAAAATTGCTTATCTAGATACAATCGAAATAGAACTTTAACACGGTTGCTAAGGTTTGGCTGAATCAGACCATTATCGAGAAGCTGTGAGAAGAATGATCAGGGATCTTAAACGTATAGATCTTTCAAGATATAAACGAAATAAAACGCGATTCCTAAGAAATAGCCCTAGAAGCTGCAAGAAGAACGATCGAAGATTTTAACACAGAATATATTATATATATATATATATATAAACTATATATCGGTTTGGTTTATGTGGCTGATTTTATTAATGTTGTCATGCATTTTGTTAGGCCGAGCAATCATTTCGCGAGAATGATTACTTATCATGTGTCTATGAAACACTTCAGGAATCAGTGGAAGGCATTGCTTTCAAAGCGTTGCTAGGTCAACTTACCCTACGGCTGATATTTGCATATTTCGCCTCAGAGCACGCGCGTGGGAGGGTGATTAAAAGATAATTAAGGATTGAAACAAAGAGGCCCGCTTAGTGAAACAAAGATTTTTTATTTCAAATTTTATTTCGCTTCGAAATCATACAAAAGCCATGCATTACGCTACATTTCAATAAGGTCGGTTTCTATTATGGTTTCTGAGATAATACGACGTAAGTGATTTAATTTTATATGAATTTTGAGGTTCATTCCTTGGAATGATCGTTATATGATGGTCCGGGTCTTCGTCTTCATACGGGTCTTCTTTACCTGGATCACTTTCGTTCACATTAGTATCATCCGGTTCTTCCCTCTGTTTTACCTAGATCAGTTCCTTCCACATCAGCATCATCTTGATGTTCTCCTTCGCTTTCATCCGAATTACTCTCGTCCACATCGGTATCACCTGTGTGCCAGTGTGGCTCTGAATGTTTAACAGTCGGAGGTGGTGTTAAAAAATATGCGTCAGGTGTGGCAGGGATCCCGGGGGGATATGTCGGACTTTGTGGGATAGATTGAGCAGAACGTGGTCTCTTTGAATCCCTCGCGAGGCTATTCGTGGCCGTAGTTAAGAAACCTTGAAGTTGCTTTTGAAGATTATTTTGAAAGTTAAGTTGATTTTGAAGTTGATTCTGGAATGACTGGAAACGGTGTAATTCATTCGAATAGAGTATATTCTTTACATCTGGTGTTGAGGCGCATGCACAATATTGTGCATCTCTTCACCCGAGTTGTACATAGCGTTCAGGATGGGTGGTTGTTTATACGATCGCTTTCGAATATAGCGGTTCAGGTTTTGCTGGCTAGCGGTATTTTCTTCGGGCTTTACGTTCGATTTCAGTTGATATTGATCATCGGTGATAGACGGTTCATATGCCCTCTTTCGAATATAATGGCCCATATCTTGTTGGTCAGAGGTATTTTCATCTGGTAGCACATTCGTTTTTAATCGATGTTGATCATCGATAGTCGGTTTTAGATCAAGCATGAGATATCCGTGTGGACGCTTTGTCGCTTCCTCGTAACTTTTCATAAACTCTTGAACATGGCCAGGGTTAACTTGTCGTGCTAAGACTGACATTTGTTGCTTGTCCCGTGGAGATTTGAACAGTACGATATAGTGGGCGTTGAGGCTGATATTTCTGGTTTCTTTGCCTTGATGAAATATATTTTGAACAATATAGATCACAGACAGATTCCGATGATGACTCCCTTTTGTGAATAAATCGGCTATGCGTTTATTGTCCCAGCTGACTGAGCCATAAGATCGTCGAGAACGATGAGGTTGCGTTCAGAGACATCTAAAAGATAAAGATAAGGATAAAGATAAGGATATAAGGATATAAGGATATAAGGATAAAGATAAGTATATCAGGATAAGGATAAGGATAAAGATAAAGATAAAGATAAAGATAAGGATAAAGATAAAGATAAAGATAAGGATAAAGATAAAGATAAGGATAAGGATAAGGATAAAGATAAAGATAAAGATAAAGATAAATATATAAGGATATAAGGATATAAGGATAAAGATAAGGATAAGGATCCTAATATCCTTATCTTTATCCTTATATCCTTATCTTTGTCCTTATATCTTTATCTTTATCTTTATCTTTATCTTTATCCTGATATCCTGATATCCTGATATCCTGATATCCTGATATCCTGATATCCTGATATCCTGATATCCTGATATCCTGATATCCTGATATCCTGATATCCTGATATCCTGATATCCTGATATCCTGATATCCTGATATCCTGATATCCTGATATCCTGATATCCTGATATCCTGATATCCTGATATCCTGATATCCTGATATCCTGATATCCTGATATCCTGATATCCTGATATCCTGATATCCTGATATCCTGATATCCTGATATCCTGATATCCTGATATCCTGATATCCTGATATCCTGATATCCTGATATCCTGATATCCTGATATCCTGATATCCTGATATCCTGATATCCTGATATCCTGATATCCTGATATCCTGATATCCTGATATCCTGATATCCTGATATCCTGATATCCTGATATCCTGATATCCTGATATCCTGATATCCTGATATCCTGATATCCTGATATCCTGATATGCTGATATCCTGATATCCTGATATCCTGATATCCTGATATCCTGATATCCTGATATCCTGATATCCTGATATCCTGATATCCTGATATCCTGATATCCTGATATCCTGATATCCTGATATCCTGATATCCTGATATCCTGATATCCTGATATCCTGATATCCTGATATCCTGATATCCTGATATCCTGATATCCTGATATCCTGATATCCTGATATCCTGATATCCTGATATCCTGATATCCTGATATCCTGATATCCTGATATCCTGATATCCTGATATCCTGATATCCTGATATCCTGATATCCTGATATCCTGATATCCTGATATCCTGATATCCTGATATCCTGATATCCTGATATCCTGATATCCTGATATCCTGATATCCTGATATCCTGATATCCTGATATCCTGATATCCTGATATCCTGATATCCTGATATGCTGATATGCTGATATGCTGATATGCTGATATGCTGATATGCTGATATGCTGATATGCTGATATGCTGATATGCTGATATGCTGATATGCTGATATGCTGATATGCTGATATGCTGATATGCTGATATGCTGATATGCTGATATCCTGATATCCTGATATCCTGATATCCTGATATCCTGATATCCTGATATCCTGATATCCTGATATCCTGATATCCTGATATCCTGATATCCTGATATCCTGATATCCTGATATCCTGATATCCTGATATCCTGATATCCTGATATCCTGATATCCTGATATCCTGATATCCTGATATCCTGATATCCTGATATCCTGATATCCTGATATCCTGATATCCTGATATCCTGATATCCTGATATCCTGATATCCTGATATCCTGATATCCTGATATCCTGATATCCTGATATCCTGATATCCTGATATCCTGATATCCTGATATCCTGATATCCTGATATCCTGATATCCTGATATCCTGATATCCTGATATCCTGATATCCTGATATCCTGATATCCTGATATCCTGATATCCTGATATCCTGATATCCTGATATCCTGATATCCTGATATCCTGATATCCTGATATCCTGATATCCTGATATCCTGATATCCTGATATCCTGATATCCTGATATCCTGATATCCTGATATCCTGATATCCTGATATCCTGATATCCTGATATCCTGGTATCCTGGTATCCTGGTATCCTGGTATCCTGGTATCCTGGTATCCTGGTATCCTGGTATCCTGGTATCCTGGTATCCTGGTATCCTGGTATCCTGGTATCCTGGTATCCTGGTATCCTGGTATCCTGGTATCCTGGTATCCTGGTATCCTGGTATCCTGGTATCCTGGTATCCTTGTATCCTTGTATCCTTGTATCCTTGTATCCTTGTATCCTTGTATCCTTGTATCCTTGTATCCTTGTATCCTTGTATCCTTGTATCCTTGTATCCTTGTATCCTTGTATCCTTGTATCCTTGTATCCTTGTATCCTTGTATCCTTGTATCCTTGTATCCTTGTATCCTTGTATCCTTGTATCCTTGTATCCTTGTATCCTTGTATCCTTGTATCCTTGTATCCTTGTATCCTTGTATCCTATCCTTGTATCCTTGTATCCTTGTATCCTTGTATCCTTGTATCCTTGTATCCTTGTATCCTTGTATCCTTGTATCCTTGTATCCTTGTATCCTTGTATCCTTGTATCCTTGTATCCTTGTATCCTTGTATCCTTGTATCCTTGTATCCTTGTATCCTTGTATCCTTGTATCCTTGTATCCTTGTATCCTTGTATCCTTGTATCCTTGTATCCTTGTATCCTTGTATCCTTGTATCCTTGTATCCTTGTATCCTTGTATCCTTGTATCCTTGTATCCTTGTATCCTTGTATCCTTGTATCCTTGTATCCTTGTATCCTTGTATCCTTGTATCCTTGTATCCTTGTATCCTTGTATCCTTGTATCCTTGTATTCTTGTATCCTTGTATCCTTGTATCCTTGTATCCTTGTATCCTTGTTCCTTGTATCCTTGTATCCTTGTATCCTTGTATCCTTGTATCCTTGTATCCTTGTATCCTTGTATCCTTATCTTTATATTTATCCTTATCTTTATCTTTATCTTTATCTTTATCTTTATCTTTATCATTATTAAAAATTCATATAAAATTAAATCACTTACGTCGTATTATCTAAGAAACCATAATAGAAACCGACCTTATTGAAATGTAGCGTAATGCATGGCTTTTGTATGATTTCGAAGCGAAATAAAATTTTAAAACTCGATATATGTCTTTGTTTCACTAAGTGGGCCTCTTTGTTTCAATCCTTAATGATCTTTTAATCACCCTCCCACGCGCGTGCTCTGAGGCGAAATATGCAAATATCAGCCGTAGGGTAAGTTGACCTAGCAACGCTTTGAAAACAATGCCTTCCACTGATTCCTGAAGTGTTTCATAGACACATGAATTGCTTATCGATAAACGAAGGTTAGATAAGTAATCATTCTCGCGAAATGATTGCTCGGCCTAACAAAATGCATGACAACATTAATAAAATCAGCCACATAAACCAAACCGATATATAGTTTATATATATATATATATATATATATATATATATATATATATATATATATATATATATATATATATATATATATATATATATATATATATATATATATATATATATATATATATATATATATATATATATATATATATATATATATATATATATATATATATATATATATATATATATATATATATATATATATATATATATATATATATATATATATATATATATATATATATATATAATATATTCTGTGTTAAAATCTTCGATCGTTCTTCTTGCAGCTTCTAGGGCTATTTCTTAGGAATCGCGTTTTATTTCGTTTATATCTTGAAAGATCTATACGTTTAAGATCCCTGATCATTCTTCTCACAGCTTCTCGATAATGGTCTGATTCAGCCAAACCTTAGCAACCATGTTAAAGTTCTATTTCGATTGTATCTAGATAAGCAATTTTGATAAAGTTTTATTTCGCTTACAGGAAAATCAATACGTTTGAATTCGTTCTTCGTACGGCTTCTCGAGTGGTTTGATCATCTATTAAAGGAATCGCTTACTTTATACACTAGAGGCCTGATGAACTTCGTAAAGCCGTAAAGTCCGGTACATTCGTAAAAGCCGTTATGTTTCGTTCGACTCCGTGATTTTTAAAATATACTCGCCTCCATAACCTTCTAAAGCGGGTTGATATCTGTGTAGATCTATCGAATATCTAACCGGTTTTTCAACGAGGCAATCGTATAAATCTCTGTTGATTCATATATTCGTAGATCTGTCGAAAATCTAAAGGGTATTTGAACGTAAGTGCGATGGTATAAAGCTCCGTTGATCGTGACACCAGTTATTTTGAAGGTATAAGATGTTTCTTCGACGTCATTTCTCAAACTTAGTTCATCCCATATCATATCCATGGCTCATGCGCTGCTCTCGGGCTGCCTGCTGTCCCACATTCACATTGCCGTAGGGAGGCGAAGTGTATAATTACAAAGGCGTTTCTTATATTATTAAAAGCAATAAGAGCTACCTTTTGATAATGACGTAATGCCTTCGGAAATCAAGTTCGGAAGGAGTCGGAATATATGGGGGCGGAGGAAGAGGAGGACTAGGGTGAGTGAAAACTGATATGCATAATAATAATACGTTATAAAATGAATACTATATATATATATATATATATATATATATATATATATATATATATATATATATATATATATATATATATATATATATATAATATATTCTGTGTTAAAATCTTCGATCGTTCTTCTTGCAGCTTCTAGGGCTATTTCTTAGGAATCGCGTTTTATTTCGTTTATATCTTGAAAGATCTATACGTTTAAGATCCCTGATCATTCTTCTCACAGCTTCTCGATAATGGTCTGATTCAGCCAAACCTTAGCAACCATGTTAAAGTTCTATTTCGATTGTATCTAGATAAGCAATTTTGATAAAGTTTTATTTCGCTTACAGGAAAATCAATACGTTTGAATTCGTTCTTCGTACGGCTTCTCGAGTGGTTTGATCATCTATTAAAGGAATCGCTTACTTTATACACTAGAGGCCTGATGAACTTCGTAAAGCCGTAAAGTCCGGTACATTCGTAAAAGCCGTTATGTTTCGTTCGACTCCGTGATTTTTAAAATATACTCGCCTCCATAACCTTCTAAAGCGGGTTGATATCTGTGTAGATCTATCGAATATCTAACCGGTTTTTCAACGAGGCAATCGTATAAATCTCTGTTGATTCATATATTCGTAGATCTGTCGAAAATCTAAAGGGTATTTGAACGTAAGTGCGATGGTATAAAGCTCCGTTGATCGTGACACCAGTTATTTTGAAGGTATAAGATGTTTCTTCGACGTCATTTCTCAAACTTAGTTCATCCCATATCATATCCATGGCGCATGCGCTGCTCTCGGGCTGCCTGCTGTCCCACATTCACATTGCCGTAGGGAGGCGAAGTGTATAATTACAAAGGCGTTTCTTATATTATTAAAAGCAATAAGAGCTACCTTTTGATAATGACGTAATGCCTTCGGAAATCAAGTTCGGAAGGAGTCGGAATATATGGGGGCGGAGGAAGAGGAGGACTAGGGTGAGTGAAAACTGATATGCATAATAATAATACGTTATAAAATGAATACTAATTAGGGTTTGGGGTCCTACAGGTACACGAGCTAGTGTTAGGGATCCTGAAGGTTTAATGACGTAATCTGAATAAATAATTAGGGTTAAGGGCCGTGTATGTTCACGAGAAGTCATGACGTAATGAGACTAGGGTTAGAGGGTCCTAAAGGAGCCTAAGAATGAATAATTAAAATGAATATTTAATGAGGGGTAGGTTTGGACAGTTTGCATACTAATTACTTCCGCCGCCATATGTTCATCCATCAAGAATGCACACGGCGCTTTCGTATCACCAGTCTGCTCTCGGGATGAATATCATGTATCCAGTCTGGCGTAATGGTGTTAATAACCATGATGTTGATGTTAAGCATATCAGCAACACTTTCCACTTTCAGGTTGTCTTCCAATTCACCGTTCCTCAGTCGATCAATATACAACTCGAACTTTTCGAGTTCTTGTCGTTCTACGTTGTTAAGTGTATTACCGACATCTGCATGGGGAGAATTGCAAAGCTGAAGGAATCCCATATATTGATGTTGCTCCTCTTTCGTGTCAAGAACTCAATTAGTTGCGCTCGAATTTCTGGTTCGCTTGTGGCCTGTACACTAACTGCGCGAAGACAGACAGATACTGAATGAAAAAGGCAATCTCCGATCTTCAAATTGTGTGGTTTTACCAGATACTCCAATAACAAGTAGTCATTTCTAATTGGTACATGCGATGCGGGAATTGCAAATTTAGATGTACTGTATTAATTGAAGCCATCGGAAGTAGAGTTTTTAGTTACATTTGTTATCTTGAATTATCGCATCCCACAAATTAGCGCCATATTCTTCCTAATAACTTTCCCAGTCTTGGCAGACAATGATGTCTATATTAAAGGGGATTGGTCTCTTCCAGCCAACGGAAAACCACAATCACCTTCTTTGGTCGAACGTATTCGCGCATGTAGTGTCCTTTCTAGACAAGTTTTCTCGTCAGTTTTAGTGCCACAACTCCTGGGGTTTCTGGTGGCCTTGGTAGTAGGGACTTGATCGACAGTAGTTTTCATGGTACATTGACAGCACTGTCATCCTCTAGCCAGTCCAACAAGTTTCGTGAAAGGGATACGCTTATCGATCTTAACTCCGTCGGTTTTAACCATCAACCATTAGCCCATATAGTATAGATTATAAAATATTTACATTATTATTTTTAATTAATGATATGGCTAGGGGCCTAACAGAAACCTGTTCAGGCTTTTATTTAAGACCCCTAGTTAAAATGTTGAATGTATTATTTTCTATTTACAGTCAATCAAATTAAAAATAAATTTCATAGGTATTTACAGTTAAAGGAAAGAAAAGATAGAATTATATATTAAATTGGATTAATCGCAACCCTATACCCGGGGTCTCATCTCCGTGGGGACAATTACATCCTGGATATGATATGTACAGACAGTATTTTTGTATGGAAAGAGAGAAAAAGTAGAGTGCTGCGTGCGTAAGCAGCGTTTTGAATATAGCTTGGCTAAAGTTTGGCAATGTAAGGGAATATAACTTGCAAGATTCCAACCAAACCACAGTAAACAAAACTATGAACAGTACAATATATTACATTGTATAATTGATT
This sequence comes from Chrysogorgia sp. JL179-B06, assembly GCA_035772405.1. Classification (NCBI taxonomy): domain Eukaryota; kingdom Metazoa; phylum Cnidaria; class Anthozoa; order Scleralcyonacea; family Chrysogorgiidae; genus Chrysogorgia; species Chrysogorgia sp. JL179-B06. Next base: position 925,763 of record JAYKKM010000410.1, on the reverse strand, counting down.
AATTATGTGAGATTTGAAGTGTTTTTTATCATATTTTTAAAGATATTACAGCATTTTATATTTTTTAAGTTAGATTCCAGACCATTATGTTTCACATAATTGTGGGTAATGGCTCCTCTTTAAGGCTTGGTTGAAGTCCTTCGGGTCAATGCAAACTCGTAACTTTCCATTGGATTTTGTTGTGACCACCAGAGCAGACACCCAATCTGTTGGCTCTTCCACTTTAATTATTACACCGTTACTCTCAATGCGATTCAGTTCTTCCTTCAACCGTCCTTTTAGTGCAATTGGTATGCGTCGAGGAGGGATGATTGTTGGGGTAGCATTCTAATTTATATCCAGGTGTACTTTTCCTTCCATTTTCCCCAGGCCTTGGAAGACATGTGCATATTTGGTAAGGACCTTTTCTTTCGTAAGGTCACCCACTGGATGTTGGTTAGTTGTCAGTCACGTTCAGGATGTTTTGGGTCTGCACTGAAATCAGATTCATTTGTTGTGCTGCCCGGCACCAATCAGTGGCATATTCTCTCCTTCGACAATGACAAACTCAGCTCTGTATCTCTTGTTGTTTTTTTGGTTTCGTTGACTTGCTATGCATGGTTAATTTCTTCTCTGTTTTCTGGATTTCTGCATCTCCAGGTAGATATTTTCTTGGTAACACATTACAAGATGCTCCAGAGCCTATTTGCATTTTAACCGTTTTTTTTAGAAATCTCTATGGTAGCGTAGATTCTTGTTTTGTGCTTGGAATTGCTCACTTGATTGACTCGTAATTGGGTTGTTGTCACTCACCTCCAATGTTACTGTGAGAATATCTTCCTCTGACGAGGTTTCTTGGTCAGATTCTTGTACATGGTTGATCTTCCTCTGTCGATTCTTGGTATAGTTTCGTTCTTCTTGTTTACACTTCCTTCTCAAGTGATTCATCTTCCCACATTTGAAACATTTTTTTCCATATGCTGGGCATTTCTCTTTCTCTCGCTCGTGTGTTCCACCACAAAACCTGCAGTTGTTGATAAGGGCTCTTCTTTGGGTTTTTGCTTGCGCGGTCTAGTCTGAATACGATGAACTTCGTAATCATCATTTGGTGAGAAATTTCCTTAACTTGAGCACAGCTCGGCAAACATCAAGACATTTTGTTAAAGTAAGTTTGCGTTCTTGGAGCAGTTTTCTCCTTACCTGATTATCCACAATGCCACACACGATTCGATCTCGAATGAGGTCGTCTTTCAAGGCACCAAACTCGCAAGTATCAGCAAGTGTTCTCAGTGCAGAAGTGAACATGTCGATCGATTCGTCAGTATCTTGTGAAAGATTATTGAATTTATACCTTTCGTAAATAATGTTGGTTTTTCCCAGGCAATAGTTCTCCCACAATTCCAGTACCTTTGAAATCTTTGATTTGTCTTCCTCGTTTTCGAATGGTAAGCCGATGTGGATTTCCAGGGCATCGTGTCCGATACAAGTTATGAATGCTGCGACTCGAAATTGGTCCTCTTTGACGTTAAGTCCTGTCACTGTTTCGTACGCCTTCCAGGTTTGTGACCAGCGTTTCCAGTTTTTCTCCAAGTTTCCTCATTACCAGAAATTCGGGACAAAATGGCGTTGCGCGTGCGCATGTAATACAAACATGGCGACGAAATTCTATATAGAAACAATATAGTGAAATCGCGAAACTTAAAATTTACCCATTTTAGAAAAAATATTTCGCGAGTGTCCAGCTCGATTCTTATAAAGAGCTAGATAAAGAAGAACTATAGCAAAAAATGTTCGCTTACCGTGATGTTTTCGCGGTTCCCGAGATCGATATATTTTCACCACCTATTTCACGCCATCTGCTATATAAGCCATAGTAATCTGGCTGAATGTGTGGTAGAAATCTGTCGAATAGACCAACATCCTCGAGGCTGATAAAAAGTGGGGAGCTCGATAAATATAAAGTATGGTTCAATCTATCCATGTTACTAGTAAATGTCTTTGTATTTCATATTTTTTCGGTTCCCACAGCCATGGAACTTTCTTAAATTTCCAGCTTTAGCGCAAGCAGCAGGTGTTATTCTACTCTAAACTTGCGAATCCGGTTGTTAGAGAAACGAGCAATAATTGTTCATTTCTCTTCCAAATTCGCCATTTTACCATATTTACGTAATTACTTCATGACAGCTATACTCTAATGGATCAAAAATATAGTGTTCAGGCCTTTTCGTGAGAAGTAGAGCCAATATAATTGCGTAACTTTGCGTAACTTTGACATAAACTCGCGGAATTTGGCGCCAAATTCAAAAGCAAAATGTCTGAAGTACTAGAAGAATATCGAAAGCGAAGTATTGATTGTAAGTTAAAATTAAGTACTGAAGCCCCACTTAGCTACGTAAATCGCCAAGTTGATTTAAGAAACCAGATTTTGTTTGTTGTGGAAATTCCTTGGCCATTACTTCAGCTCTGGAATACTATTCTAAAGAACACTTCCGGTGACTATGTAAATTACATTGACCTGCTCAACGCAACTGCACCCGATAAGTGGTTTGTCATAAGTCGTGACTGCGAACGTATCAATGAATTACTTCGTAAACAATCCAGTCATGTCAAATCTACGATACAAAAGACAAAAGGAAGAAAAAAGAAGGAGTTGAATAACAATATGTACAAATTGAGTGTCAAAAAAGGTAAGATAGAATCAATAGAGATTTACAAAGCAGAAGCAGGAAAGTGTTCTCAGGAATTTGAAGAATACAGAAATAATTACACTGAATTAGAAAATGCCAAAAGGAAACTAAATGAAGAGATGATTCATGAAATCAATGTGCTAAAAGAGGAAGTATCTGAAGTTAAACATGTCAACAATGACTTATTAGACTACATTGAAACACTTGAAAAGAGAGATTCCTTGAAGTGCCAGGGCAAAAAAATTAACGAGGTTGGAAATAAGCAAAAGTCAAGAAAAATTAAACTTCTTAAGACCAAGGTGCAATGTGCATTATGGTTTCTGAAAAGCTTCGGTCTAGAACTTTCCAATCTTACACTCAAAGACGGAGAGGGTACTAGCCACTCAGTTGACTATGATGGATCCATTGGCGTCTCAGATATAAGCCAAGGTGACAAAGACAAGCTTGAACAAGTGTTATTCTTGCTGGATAAATTCTGCGTTGGTGATGAAGTTTACCATGAACTATCAATGGTTTCTGAAGGTCTGCCCAAATCATACCTCATAAAACAATTAAGAGTTGGTTTAAACAAGACCTACTATATAGAAAGAACTGTAGGAAAGCATCCAGGTGCAAGATTGAATTTCACCTCGACCCTTGCAGATCATGTGAAAGCTGTACTATTAGATAACACGGCGCTACATGACAAGGTAATTCAAGTAAAGATAAGCGGAGATGGTGCCAAAATGTCCCGAACAACAAATTTTATGATGTTCTCATTTGTAATACTGCAGCTTGAAGAAAATGTAATGTCATCCAAAAATAACAGAACTGTGGCAATCATTAATGGACCTGAAAACTATGAAACTCTTAAAGAATCACTCCCTTTATTTTTCAAGGAGATTAATGAGCTCATTGAACAATGATTTATTTTAATTGATGGCACAAAAGTAAAATTAGAGTTTTTTCTTGGTGGTGATTTAAAATTTTTGCTAATGATCATGGGCTTAAATGCAGCAGCAGCAAATTATTCATGTTTATGGTGCAATGTACATAAAAAGGATAGATGGGATACCAGCAAGGATTTAAACTTTTACAATGAGGAACCCCGAAGAAGGACTTTGGCCAAAATTAAAAGCCTGTGCCAAGCCAAAAGCAGTAATGTGGGATGTATCCATGCCCCACTGATTGAAATAGAGCAAGATCATGTTGTACCTGATGAATTTCACCTTTTCTTGCGAGTAATGGACCGAATCCTTCAAAATGTCATCAATGAAATCATTGAAAGAGCTGCCATTGAGGAATTTAATCAGCCAAAAGGTCATCCTAGAGGGCTTTTATTGAAAGCATTTGTTGAAGATGTTAATGAATGTGGTGTAACATTTTCTGTTTGGTACAAAAAAAATGCTGATGGCTCTAGCAGCCAAATTTTGGAGTATACCAGCCTGGTTGGAGGACAAAAGAAAACCATCTTGAACAAACTGCCCAATAAATTACATAATCACCTTTATCCGGATGCCTGCGAAATAGTAGTTAAAATATGGAACGATTTTAAAAACTATTATGATTTGATTACTGATTTTAAGTTGACGAGTGATTCATCCGCCATAGTATTTACAAAAGGAAAAGAGTGGATTGAATTATTTTGTTCCTTAGCGAGTATCAGACCTGGGTATAAAATGGCAAGGATTACACCTTACATGCACATGATGTGTTACCATGTACCAAATTTTATTCAACAGCATGGTTGCATAAAGAAGTTCACTGGGCAAGCAGTGGAGAAGAACAACGACGATGCTAAAATAATATTATTTCAAAAATCGAACAAGTGGGATGCTGCAAAATATATTCTTTTTACCGAAAGCAGACAGTGGGACCTGAAGGAAAATGATCGTGTAAAAGGCACCTACACTAAAAGAAAGAATGATTACTGGGGAGGGGATATATGCAGAGTAAGGAAAGAAAGAAGACTTCTTTCTGAGCCACCTACACCCCAAGTAGTTGATCATGCTAATGACATGCCAATCTCAGTTGTCATTGATTACAAAACATTTTCAGTGGCGCAGCTCAGAGAAATTGTCAAAGAAAAAGCACTGTGTCGCCGAGGATTGGCAACATTAAAGAAAGATGAGCTGATAAAACTTATTGAAACATCCTGAAATTTTTAAAATGGCAAATTTCAAATTAAAATTTGTGATAACACTGGATATATATCAACAACACTGGATGTCTGTTACGCAAGCAACGTCGAACGTATATGCCAACAACTCTGGTTCAACCACCGCTGCAAGGATCATGGTCTTGTACCATCAGGACTTAGAATTAGGTCCCTGCTGAACACTAAAGATACTATACAGATCGTCCAATCCACCTGTAGACGACTGATCCGAGCACGGATAGGCAAACCTGACAAACACTGTTGACTTGACTCTGAAGATGACTGCCACTGAGGCCGTAGAAATGTCAGTCACCAACAATAGTCTTTCTCAAGTCTACAACAACCTGGATGATCAACTTCACACATCTACTGGATATAAGCATAACAATTTTAGTGCTGCTTAGGCAGTGTGTAATACAAAATCAAATGAGGAAATGATGGTAAACAATACTATTAGTAAGAATTGCTGATGTTTCCAGCGAACGCCTTACATCAGAGTGAACTGTGTATTGAAATTATACGCAAACCAGCCAAGGGACATTTAAAAGACAGTAAATCACACTCATTCCATCGGGATCTGTGGGCATACAGATAAAATACATATTATTTAATCAAAAAGTTTTAGTGCTGTTTAGGCCAGTATGAAATACAAGATCAAATGGTGAAACAGTTGTAAACATCCAATAATGATTGAACAAATTGCTGATATTTTAAGTAAGGGTTGGAGAATGGTCACTTGTGCTCCATGGGATATAGAGTCCCTTGAATTAGATAGGCCATGAGGGGCCGAAGGGCCTAAGTGGCCTATCTAATTGAAGTGGCCTTCTATCTAATGGTCACAAGTGACCATTCACTAACCGTCTTAGAAAATGGTTGCAACCACATAGGGATTTTAACTTTAACCATAATATTGGAATTTTGCTCACCTGTTTACAAGATAATTTACTTTATTGAATTCATTAGTGAACTCTATTGAATTCATTAGTTAACTCTATATAGAGTCCACAGCTGTGTTAGACAAAATATTTTACAGTGGACTCTATATAGAGTTCACTAATCTTTCTAGGATTGGTTGAATGGATGCAACCTGCCAACTAAGTTGACTTTCTAAGTGAAAGTCCTTCATTGGGATAAATATAAATATAAAATATTTTGTATAATATATAATTTACTGTTTCCAAAATAACATAGGTTAATTTAATAAAGTGCAATATTAATTGGAATTAAAGGAAACCCCTATTCACTGACCCAGGGTAATCCATTGATCCATGGTAATCCACTGACCCAGGAATTAGCATTTTTGTGCTAGCTTCATTCACATGAAATAGGCAGGGTTAGGGACTTAGGGTTACTATAAACAAACAAGAGTGAACCTAGCACAAATATGCTAATGCCGGAACAGTAGATTGGATTGGTTTCCTTTCACTCCAGTTAATATTCATTGTTGCAGTTGTTTATATGAATCAGGTTTGAAAATTAAAAGGTAACTAGCGACATGATGAAGGTATCTTTATAAAGTTAATTGAAATTTTCTCAATGAAAGATCGAGGGGTTTCAACAATTTTCTCTCCTTCTTTGGCATGATTTTTTGGTGAGCGACCAAGAAATGCCCTCATCCTTATTGGAAATCGCATCTTCATCCCATCCCCGTGTGCGTTAAAGCGGCAATTCCAGTTTTTAGGTAATTTGCATTTTGCAAAGTCATTTTACTCAAATGCTGTCCAGTTCTTTTGTTCTGCTGCCTTCCCTCTACCACCAAACAAGAACTGGTAAACATCATGGCGGAATTATATCGTTAACCGCTGTTCAGGCCATTTGTGTGCCAAGGCATCAACAACTTCCCTTCTCATGTCCATACACTCTTCAATAATTGTACTTGAAGGATGAGGGTTTTCAAAATACCTAAGAAATCATTAAAATTTATGCATCAGTATTAATCAGCTGTTTTTTTCACAGGAAGTTATAACCCTATACATAATGGTAAATCAAATCATACATGTTTTCAAAGAGCGCCATCAAAGGAGAACCTCTTTAAATCCATTCGTGAGGATTATAGGTTTTATATATAAGTTTTTGAAGATTGATTATTCATTATTTAACGTGAAAGAGCTATACAAGTTTTAAAGCCGAAAAATAAAATATAACATTAAAATACCTTAAAGACGCTCTTGAGACGTGATGTTCGGACTCCCAAGTATTCTCAAATCAGCTGTAACCCTTCCATTTAACTAAGTACTGGTTTCCCTTAACAAACACCAAAGATTCCAAACATAGATTGTTGAAATACTTTAATCGACACAAACTATCAATGAACTAGCCATAATTTTAATGGTTTTATAATACTTGTTTGAAAGCTTTTACCTCATTATCCTTTCTTCGGGCAACCAGACGCTCGGCCTCAAACACACCAATCGTGCGTGTTCTTTTCTTCCTTTTTATTTCATCATAAATAATATCAACAGTGCTTAGATTGTGTAGAATGTGATATGGAACACGTTTCTCTCTCGAAGCCGCCATTTTGCGAAATCGTATTATAAAACGAGTGTCCGCTGTTCAAGTCGCACGCGCCAAATGTCCCAAATTTCTGGTAATGTCTGATCTCTAGCTTTTGTGGTACCGGTAGATTCTACGTAAATAGCGGTGTTGTCCCTTGCTGCGAAGTTGAAACCGAAACCGAGGTCGAAGCTGTTTCATCTGTCATGGCCGTATTTGATTCTCGTTAAATAAACTTGACGTGTTGCGCTGCTTGTGCTTGGTTTTTTTCCGTGGTTTTAATCATCTTAGCGAGAAGTTTGGTTCCAACACGTGTTGTATGTAGTAATTCCCTTTTCCACCTCTGACATCATGTAACGTTATTGCTTTTAATATAATCTACAATGAACCTCGAAGCCCTAAAGTTCGAACTCCGTAAACACAACAACGAAGCCCAGGGCTGGGCCCCCCACAAACACACAATTAGGAACACCTGTTGTACCCAACTTTTCCTAATTGTCCCTTGGTTAGTGTTCTCGTTACACTACAGCGGGCCAACTTTGCCGAGCTCCATAGTGCCTTGTTAGGGGTACCATTTGACATACCTCTCACAGACAACGTCGATGACTGCTGGCAACGATGGAAACATTTGTTCTTAACTACAGTGAACAATCATATTCCAGTCAAAACTGTCAAGAACACCAACAATCCTCCTTGGATCGACGGAGAAGTTCGCCGACTAATTCGAAAAAATTACACCGCATTAAATAAATGTCGACTTGACAAAACACCCGAACGTAAACTAAAACTACGTTTCTTGTGCCAGAACATTAAATATGCAATTAAATGTAAACACCAAAATTACTTGGCCAAAGTTGAAGCATCGTTCAAAAACAACCCTAAGTTGTTCTGAAACTATCACAAAGCAATACTTCATCACCGCCCTACTCTAAATCCTATAATTTCCTACCATGGTCAGAAGGCAAAGACTCCGGCTGCAGAGAAAGCAGAACTTTTCAATTCTTACTTTTGTTCAGTTTTCCGACCTGTCAGACAAATAATTAACTCTAAAACGTCTACATTTTCACCAACGCCTGATACACAAATCTCTGAAATATCTCTTGGTGTGGATGGTGTTGCTAACTGCCTGTCAAACCTAGATCCAACAAAGGCTACCGGTCCCTACGGAATTCCTAGTCGCCTCCTTAAGAAATGCAGTGCACAGATTGCACCAAGCCTAGTTTGTGCACTGTTTAACCACTCGTTACATTCCGGACGCGTTCCGTCTGAATGGAAATCAGCCGACGTCACATCAGAAAGAACCTGCCAACAACTACAGACCTATATCTTTGTTGCCTATCGTTAGTAAAGTCCAAGAACGTTGTGTTTTCAACATGCTTTACAACCACGTAAGAGTCATGATTACTCAATTACAGCATGGCTTTCTAAGCGGACGTTCCTGCGTCACGCAGCTTTTATCAACTCTACACTCTATTGGACAATTACTTGACACAAATACTCAGCCCTGACGTTATATTCTTGGATTTCGCTAAAGCTTTCGACTTGGTGGATCATGGAATTATCCTAGAAAAACTAAAGGGTTACGGTATATCTGGTAATCTTCACCAGTGGTTGACCGATTATCTACTTCGTCGTACTCACGAGTTCTGGTAGAAGGCGCTGCTTCGCAATGGTCTCATGTCACTTCTGGTGTGCCACAGGGAAGCATCTTGGGTCCAATGCTGTTTTTGTTTTTCATCAACGACATCCCAGATGTTGTGCGTGACGGCACTTCAATGTCGCTTTATGCTGATGACGCGAAGCTGTACAGGGGAATCAAATCGATTGATGACTATGTTCAGTTCCAGGAAACCTTGTCAATGACCGAATATTGGAGCCAAGAATCTAACATCAAATTCAATGCTTCGAAATGTAACTTTCTAACAGTTTCCCGCAGGAAATCGCCTTTCCTGTTTGATTACCATCTAGGCGCTGCTGAACTGTCACGTGTCCAAAACGAAATCGATCTTGGAATCACATGCAGTAACCAGTAACCTATCCTGTATCTCCCATATCCCTTCTATTGGAGTTAAGGCCAACAAGTTGCTGAGGTTACTTAGAAGAACCTGTCCTCTGCTTACGGACCGTAATGTTCGACGAACACTTTATCTATCTCTCGTAAAGTCACAGCTATGGTATATGCCACCGAAGTCTGGTCACCAGCTCTGAGTACCCACAAGTCAAGACTTGAACGCGTTCAGAGACGTGCAACAAGATGGACCCTTAAATCCAACATAGGGGGATGTCATACAAGGAGCGCCTTCTGTCTCTATACTTTTGTCTGAGTACTTTCCAAGTCTCCTACTTGAACAGAATTGTTCCTCTCTCGAATTCTGTTTGCAAAATAGCACCACCCAATAGTCTCTGAGTAGTATAGCAAGTGGGGCTGCGAGCCCAATCGACCTCAACCGTGAATATAAACACCAAAACATCACCAAATTTGTGCCAAGTCACGACTCGACAAATTTGGCAATGTTTTGGTATTTATATTCACGTTTGACGTCGAATAAGCCCACAGCCCCACTTGCTATACTACTACAGCGGTCGTTAATTTGGCTTGACACACCCCTCTCCACCGATTAATGTCAAACACACGCGAGATTCGTGAGACAATACTGAATTTATACCAAACCACATTTCAGTCAAGTTTAAAAATAGTCGTTTCAAAATTTTCAGTCACGTTTAAAAATAGTCGTTTCAAAATTTTCAGTCACATTTAAAAAATAGTCGTTTCAACGTTTTCACAAATTTGTGTCGCTTCAAAATTTTCACGCTTTTTTTGACCGAGACATTTCCAATTCACGCGCGAAAAAAACAACACTAGATTTTGATTCTAGTGGTGATGTTTATCCAAATGGATAGCGAAATGGCGCTCTTTTGATTGGTCAACCCACACCAGCGCCCACAACAAATATTTTATCCAAACAAGTACACAAATGGATAGCAAAATGGCGCTCTTTTGATTGGTTAGCGACATTAACTAATTTGCATACTAACAGGTGGCCGGTTGTTTTGCGAATTAGTCCGTTTGTTCACTATTTTCATTGTTTGTCTCACTTTTAAAATGGTGATCGTACACATATTTCGACGTTGTGATTCCTCCCGACAACAAGCCCAAGAAAGGCACGTACGGTGTCACAACCGCGACAATGCTCTCAACGTCTTTCTTTAATAACGGGTCTTTTTGCAACTCGTCGTTTAGTTCGTCGGGGTTCTCAATAGCGTTCAACCCGTCCAGTAAGTTAGCGAATTTGCTGATTAGCAAGTCGGTGAGAAAAGCGTTTGCAATTTCCATTCTCTTCAACTCATATTGGCGCCATATCTTATCGATAACCTTTGCGGACGCCTTTTTAATGTACGCTTCAGATTGGGTTATCGTACCATCACCAGACAGTCTAACAAGTTCGGCTCTTCTAGCGTCAATATCGTCTTCTGTCGAAGTGTCAGCGGTTTCCTCAACTAATTCTTCAATCGTAGGGTTTTCCTCACTTTTGCGTTTCACCATCGCGTTAGTAGTATAGAGAGTGGGGCTACGAGGACAATTTTTACACATTCAATGTTGAACGCGAATATAATCGCCAAAACATCGCCAAATTTACGCCAAATCCCAAACCCCAAAAACTCGATGTCATTTCGGTAATTCTAAATTTACAATGTACATCAAATAAGACCACAAACTCGATTTATATGCTAATAATGTGACATTTCAATATTTTTGCATGTTTTTTAAAAAATAGAATGTGTCGTTTCACATTTTTCACATATTTAAAAAAGAAAGTGTCGTTTCAACATTTTCACATTTTTTTCAACAAACTACTGCTATCTCAACTCACGCGCGAAAAAAAAACCACTAGATTTTCAAGTCTAGTGATGATGTTTATCCAAATGGATAGCGAAATGGTGCTCTTTTGATTGACAACATTGGCTAACAAATAGCCAACTACTCTACGAATTAGTCTGTTTGTTCACTACAATGTTTTTGTGGCCATACGCGTAGGAGTCAATACCATTCTCTAAAAGGTATCGTTTGTCGTCAAAGCAGGACAGCGATACTTTATTAATTTCGTAACTACCTAGCTGATGTTTGACACTTCTAATGGTCTTCATTATGTGTCGCAATTGTTTCTGCTCTAGTAGCACGCTTTTGTAATCTTCGTGTCTGATTACCTTTTTAATTATATTTTTTCTAATACCTTTAGCGGTTTTCCCGCCACCTCCACCCTCTTTCAAATAGCTGTACATTTTACTGCGCAACCCGACGAACTCAACAATTGTCGTTCCAGCGCACTCGTCTTTCATCTTCCCAATAACTTTCTTATTCTCTCTAAAAAAGAATGGGCTGTCTGTAGGATAGTCGCTATTATCAAACTTTTCACGCTCCTCCATGAAGTCAGAGTAGACGTCACCAGTTTTTATTGTGTACAGCAGACTGTCAGTGTCGGTGAAGTGTAATCTACAGGTGTCGCTAGAGTACTTTTTCATAATGTAATTATAGTGAAAATCATACATCAGCGTTTTACTCAAGTCTAGTATGCACATACCCACATATGCAGGCCTATTCAATGTCAGCGTTTCTTTAGCTTTGTGGACAGCGACTAAGTTCTCGCTAAATATCTTGCAAGACACAAACGTTGGCTTTGAGACAAGCTTTTTAAATTCCCTCCCAGTGGTCACTAATCTTACGTCCACACGCTTCCTCAAGTTCTCCATCGTTTTTCCGAACACACTATTATTCATCAACTTGAAAAAGTCCTTCTCAAAAGCGTTCTTAGCCGCAGTTCTTTTGACTGTGTTAAAGTCAATGTACTTGCCCAACCACTTAGACTGGTCAAACTGTAGGACCCTATGCACCTTTTTGATTTTCAACCCAAGATCCACATACAACTGCAGATTTTTATAGTGACACACATACTTTTTTTTGTCCATCAAATTAGTCACCAGCTTCTTTACACCGCCAACACTCACGTTAAACTTATTTTTGATTTTCGTGCAGTACTCCGACAACATGTCAACGGTTATCTCCATCTTCTCGGGAGCCAACGGGTAATCGTTATGTAGGTCATGCAAATGGGCTGGATACTCCAAGTCGACCTCAAGCAGTAAACCTTTTTTACTATTGTTGTGATAGTCGTGCAAGTTCACCTTTTTTATTTCTTTCTTAGTCAACCACTTGAAGCCACCCGTGGGTAGACTTCGGCTCATTGCCCATCCATACAAATTGTTGGCATCAAGGTACATCAAATACTTCGACTCTTGCTCTTTGTCATACCCTTCCATGTATTTATTATTCGCCACGCCATGTCTGTTGCATATGTAGCTCACACCACCACGCATACCTAATTCTACAAACTGGAACATGTCAATGTCAGACAATAGTTCAAGTTCTACTCCAGTCATCTTTAACATAGCGTCCCAAGCCAATCCAGGCGATGTGAAATAATGACACGGGTCTAGTTTGTACTCACGATGGCATGTCTTTCTAAAGTTCTCAAAAACGTCGGCAAGCAAGAGCACATCACTTTTCAAGTACAGGTCGTGGTACCCACCCATACTCTCAATGTCGAAGTAGTCCCACACATCGATGGCGCGCTCATGCATTTCTTCCGTAATGTGCTCATCATTCAGAATGCTGTAGAAGTCCTTTTTGGAGGGTTGCTCGCATTCGTCGAATTTATCAAAGGAGTCCATATAATCGTAGGGATAGACCCCCTTTCTTGTCATAAGTGCCAACCCCTCGTCGCGAAACACTTCTGACGTGTACTTGAAAGCGTCCCTTGGTAGGTTCTTCACCAAGTTGTCTAGACCACTACCCATGAACTGAAAGCTGTCCAAGAATACCAAGTTTTTTCCAAGCATGAACGCCATGTACTTCTCCATGTTGTTCGGTATCACATTTATGTCTTGGCCAAACTTGCCAATCTCCTGCATGATGAAATGGCTATCGTAGCCGCGCAAGTTATGAAAGATCACAGGTATTTTATCAGTCAACTTAAAGTTCACGTTACACTCACGATGCGCAGACCCTCTGTACTTACCTGACACGTGACAGTGGTCTCTCACTCTAACGTCGTCATCAGTGTACTCAACACTGCAAATATGGCAACTCTCAGCCTCGTCAAAGTTTTGTTTATCGTCATCAGTCAGCACCATTTCTTTGTTAAAGTGACTCTCAGACGTCTCTTTACAATATTTAACAATTTCTAACATCTCCCTAATGAACTTATTAACTGCGTTTTCACCGCGATACACTTTTACTGGCTTACTGTACTCGTTGTCGTAGCAACAAACTAGTTTATACCCATAACCGCAGTCAACGTGTCTCTGATAAGCGTTTGTGTAGCTACACTCGCTTGACAGCTTTGTTGTGTGCACCTTCTGCGTGATAGCCTCGAAGTCTGCGTACACCACAAATGGTACGTTTAGCTGCCTACTAAAATTCTCGTATTTCACTTTCGCACCTTTTTGCGGCATTTTAATAGCTTGCTTCCCATTGATGACCAAACATACTTCAACATGACTTTTAAGCACGCCCGCTCGACTAAAACACTGTAAGCAATATCTACAAAAGTGTTTTCTAGCCTTGTGCTTTGTCTGACGGTACATAAACTTATTGAAATCACGAATGTACACATAATGCTTGTTGCCTATGTCATTAGTTATCAAGAGTAGGTCCATATGGTCAGGGTACGCCTCCTTAGAAACGTACACAGGGAATGGCTGCTTATCTTCATACCCAAAAACGTTTACGCTAATATCGTTAGCCTTTTCGATCTTGTTGTAATCCTTGAGTGTGACTGGGAAGTCAATTCCGTCATAATTCAGCTCACTGACATGTCTGTCGTACTTTGACGTTCTTTCGGAGTGTTCTTCAACAGGAAACTTATGTGCGAGGTGGCACCATCTAAAACACTCGTTGTCATCATCGTTATTCACGTTTATCAAACCCTTCTTACTATTGCGCAACTCCTTTGGTAACGTAATGTAGCTACTCCCATTCAAAGGTCTATAAATAGCGATATTAACGTAGTGTGCATCTATTTTGTCGATAGTCCATCCAGACCCCTCAGATAACCACCCAGCTATCCGCGTCAAGATCTGTTCCGACCCACGGTTGGCAACACCTTCGATGTCGTGTTCATTAATAACGACGAACGTTTCGCTGTTAAAGTAGGCAGTTTTGTATGTGGTCTTATCGAGTTCTAAAACTTTCTCAAAAGTGACCTTGACTGTCTCTACCACTTTCATTCCGTTGGTCTCATTTAGTTCACGTCTCAAAAGATTAATGACAGCGCTTCTACTGCCGTTTACCTGATTGATGTCTCTATCGTCAATTACCTCGACTCCATAGGACCTGGTGAACCCTCTCAGCGCTTGACTCAACAGCCGTGGGCTATGGTCTTCAACTGCGGGTCGCGCTTCCTGATCTCTAACAAGACGGTTGTGTGTCCGACTGCCAGCGTTAACTCGTCTGTTTGTCAGCGGATTAACAATATTGACATTTGTCGTGTCACTAAAAACACCATCTCTAACAAGTTGATTGTAGACTCGCCCGTGGACGTTGATTGCTCTACCTGTTAGTGGATTTACAACGGATGCACCAGTTCTAGCGAGCGAGTTTTCTGTGACGTCATCCATGGCTTCTATATACTACACTTGTTTTTTTCCTAAGCCACTCGTCGTAATAATTATCACCACTTTCGCACCATCCCAACTTTGGATACACCACCCCAAACAGATTGTAGTCAAACAAGTCTTTCACCTTCCCGTCTTTGAGGTCTGACACCTTCTTGAGTGTCTCAACTCGTCTTCTGTGACATAACCTAATAATGTAGTACCCGTATCTGCTGACATTTCTACCCTTTACCAAGTTGCACGAGTACAACGCATTGACAACTTTCAAGAAGTCCTCTTTTATCAACTCAAGGTGCTCGTGCTTCACAACGTTCCGTAGTCTCCTCCCCATCCACCAAGACCGTTTGTGAACGCTTTTTAGTCGTGTGAGTCTCATGTCACTGTAACTCTGAGTGTAACCCCACTCGGTGTCACCACACTTTGGACACGTGTACCCACCGCAGTCGGTCATGTTTTTCACAACGTCACAATCCAAGCAGTAGTAAAGCCTGGAGACGCCTCCACACTCAATTTGCGTCTCATTCACGATTTCGTCAATTGTGTAGCCGTAACTCATCTGCCTCATAAGTTTGTCCATCACTCTTATACTACTCCAACATTTTTTTACCGAGTTAGCACCCACACCGCTATTCCACTACCCAAACCTAGCGCGCTAACAAACAACAATTGGTACTCCTTCATTTCCGCACTCGGTTGGTAGTAGTCCGCAATCTTCGGGGACTCAGTGAACACTCGTCCGCTGTACTGAATGGTCATTACGCTTCTAAGTTCTTCCAACGCGTGGTTTGTGTCATTGATGTCAGCGTTAGCATCAGAGAGCTGTTGTCGTAAACGCTGGATCTGATCTTTTTTAGCGATTTCATTTTCATACCACACTTCTTTCGCACTGGCTAACTGTTCCAACGCATGGTTGTGCCTTTTCATCTCAGCTTCATAGCCTGTGTGATTAAACTTTGAAAACATAAAGCCAGCGCCTGCAAAAGCCACTGCATTGAAAATCCCTCCAGCCACAACACTCACCATTAACTTACGTTGATTTGAATGGATCTGTCGGTATCCACTTTTTTGATTGTAACCATTTTACTAACAACGTTCCTGCACCAACAGCTGCAGCAAGTTTCACTGTGCCCTTCACTGTCTCTGGTGTTCCCAATGGTTCTCCCAAAGCCCTTTTAGAAATCATACTCACTGCCACAGCGCCAGTCGTGACAAGTAGCGCGTCGTACAATTCGTTCATAAGTTCTTTTCGATCGATCGCGGACATATATACATTGTCGTGTGTTTTGTTCAAGAATCAAACGTGTCTAACGCTGGACGACAAGTTCTACGATTTTCTGACGCGGGTGATGCTGCAGTACTCATAGGTTCTAGTCGTGTTTCTTTTTCACTACTAATTGTGTACCACAATGAAGCAGCAGCAACGATAACACCAAGTGTTCCGACAATATAACCATAGCTCCACTCACTACCCTGTTCTTCGTTAACTATCATTTCACGCATTTTCTTTTCTTTCGCAGCTTTCGATATCTCAGCCAACTTTTTACCAGCGGCGACACGCTTTGGGTCCTTCACCTTAACGCTTTTCACGTCAGCTGTGATCTTAGCTTCAACAGCCGTCTGTGAGTCTTCAACCATCTAATACACTATCACGTGTTATCTTACTCACAGATGACCTCACAGGTATCTCACAGTTGACCTCACAGGTGTCTCACAGTTCCAGACCAAACGCACTAAAAATTAGGATTTTTTCTGAGAGTATAACATAATGACTCAAGCCCGAGAAATTAGCGAAGAAGATATTGACCGCTTGCTGAGAACGGCCTTTGTCAGTGTGTCTACCCCACGAGTCGACAATGGACCCAACGTCTTAAACGAGTACTTCTCAACATACACACTGTTCGACCCTGACCCTGAAGGGCAGCCAAAACGGCTTGGCTCTCAGGTCCGCCATACGAGGTACCTTCTCGACGCTTGGATCAGTCTTCGAGAAGATAGAGCCAACGAGCTTGCTGGTATGTTATCTGACATAATCCCTGTGTGGTGTTACTCACCATTCAAATACCTTATGTTAGCGAGTGATGTCTACTTGAACAACCCTTGTGAGTCCACAGCTACATCACTCGGTAATTTCCTCCAAGTGTTCTTAGCGACCCTTATGTGGAAACCATGCCCAACCAAAGCCAAAGCGTGGCTAGAGCTTGCCGCAAATCGCGACGTTCACGTTTGCAAGGTGGGGTGTAATGAGATACTGGGTGTGGATGATATCAGAGGCCACATACTCTCGCCCGCCCACAGACACTTTGCGAGAGATGAGAACGTGTACACCTGTCACCCGTGCGGTGTGGTCACCAACGACCCACTGTATCGCTTGAGACATGAGAGCTCACAGTCCCACCTCAAAAACTTAGAGCTTCAGCGGATATTTAACAACGAACAACAGTTGCCGCAACAGGAGAGAACATTTCTCTGGAGGTATAGTAATCATGAAGAAAGTCGGTAGACTAGAAATCGTGATTGGTCCTATGTTCGCAGGAAAAACGACAGAGACTCTCCGTAGGTTACTCACGTTAAGTAAGTCAGGGCTCAAAGTCCTCTACATGAACAACACAGGCGACACTAGGCGAACTGACCACGCGTTCTCCACACATCGTCAGACCATTGTTGTCGGATCAGACAGTTTACCTGCGAAGTTAATCACCAACCTTCCAAGTTCTTCCGAGATAGCCGATTATGACGTCATCGGCATTGATGAGGGCCATTGGTACTCTGATCTACTCCCAGTTATTCGCGAGTACATCAAAGCTGGCATTCACGTCATTATTTGTGGTCTCATAGCAACAGAGCATTTAAAAAGACTTGGTGAACTCGACACGCTCTTCCCAATGGCAGACGACATCACATTTCTAAAAGCGTATTGCGCCGTTTGTCGCGACACTTACGGAACAACTGTTGATGCACCATTCAATTGGAGATATAATCCAGGACCATCATTCGTTGGTGGTGCTGAGCAATATCGCGCAGTGTGCAGACGTCATCATCCTTCCACATAAAATTAGGGGTGTTCTCAATACATCCCACTTTTTTAAATTTAGACATTGGTCACGTGAAGCTCCAATGTCATAGAAACATTTTTTTCACACACATAAAATTAGTCGCGCACCACACAGTGATGTCTCTCGTGGTTACTTAACGCTGCTTTATTTTTAAGTTTGCGAAAACACTGGGAACATTGAAACCCGACGTCAAAGAAATATTTTATTACTGCAGTAATAGCGTCATCGTACGAGTCGCACAACAATGTTAGATAACCAGCGGACTTATATCTGAGTAGCAGAGAGTCTTGCTCTTTGGATGTCTTACCTGTGCCACCTGGGTTCTTGAACTCAATCACGAGTCCGCTGTGCTGTCGGTTTGCATTAGCAATAACTAAGTCAGGTGTTCCACGTTGGTAACCTTTTTTCCACGAATTTATTCTTTTACTCGAAGTGTCTTGATTTTCACCACAAGCGGCTATCAAAATAGCTTCTGGATAATATTTCCTAAGAAAACCAACAACTTTCGTGTGAAGATCGAACTCGGTGATCATTACGAATTGATTGTGTTTGAGACCAACGTCGGCTAAACTTTTTCTAACGCTTGGTAAGACTTCTGAGTGCACCCACCTTCCAAAGTGTTTCGCACACTCTAGGTTACTCGAGAACACCAATGAGTAGACCCCAAGTTCGTTGATAAACGAGGCCTGCTCTATCTTCATTTTACAATCAGGTTCGACATGGTCGTTAACTGCGTCTTTTGGTCGAGCGTAACCTAGAGCACTTGCGACTTCTCTTGCTTTGAACCATATTTCACCATCGTGATTAACCGTTGTGATTTGGTTACCGTCGAAATCGAATAATCGAGGTACCGTGGAAGTCATCACTATACTATAGTCTCCTACAAAAAAAACTACTCGACATAGGTGCCACGCCTTTTATAGATCTGGTTCGTTGTGTACCAATGCAGCAAATACGTTTTATTAGTCTTCAGTTTTCTACGTCGTCTGAAAAAGTTTCTAATGTTACGAACCAGTTTTCTAAACCAACCCATTACATAACTTAAGTCACGTCTCCTACCACTCCCACAGTGTCTGACTCTGGTAACATAATAGGTTTGCCGTAAGTCTTTTTAGACCTCATACCAATCTCAGCGTGGAGCTCGAGAGTAACGTCACCGCGACCAAATGATCCACCAGCTTTGAACATGTGATCAGTCGTCTTATTTATCTTATATATTTCATGGGGTCTCGAAAAACATGCTCCCATTTACTTTACACCATATTCCTTCATCATTTCTCCACCCATGATTATGATGTCTCGGTTCGTCATGTAACCACTCACAATTTTCACGCCGTAGAATTCTATCAACGATGGGTATGCATAAGGTGCGAGTGGTATTCTTGGTCGATGTATTCCAAAAATCGTTCCATAGGGTGTGCCTATCTTTCCCATATTCGCTACGAAGTCTGAGTCGGTTGACTTGACGTTGTTGACCCTGACGTGTGAATTGTACATTTGCCAGTGTATTGATATCATATGCATTTTACTTATGTCAATGCTACTCGGAATAGTGCATACTTTCTCCATCGCTGGGATGCTACCACCATACGCGAGTTCATTAGTCACACCAGTCTTGTACCCTATGAACTTGTCCCAACTACCATCGTCGTTTGATATAATTGTCTCCCAATTTGACCCAGCGGTTCTCATGGGTAACCTCACCACAACAAAAATGGAGAGATCACACCATTGCATACTGGGGCAATTAAAATGGAGACCTGACTCAAGTGGGATTGGTGTTAACACGGGGGATAGAAAACTTTGACTTACACCGCTGATGCCAACAATAGGGCCATAAGCTAGGTTGTTTTGCACTAATTTGCTTGTTTCACCAATAGCTTTCACTTTGTTTGAACCATTGGTGTGAAATTCCACGTTTTTCAAGGCGTGTGTGCTAACGTTGAAGTCAAGCACGATGTTGTAGGACTGACTCTTGAGGAAACCTGATAGCAATTGGTTTAGAGTTCTTTTGTTGATAGCGTCTGAGTCGTCGACTGGGTCTGCTATGTTTTTTATCGCTGAGCCTTGCATGTCTATTAGTCCAGACATCCTCCCACCGGTCGCGCTTAACTTAGGATCTTCGTCCAGATGTCTTTTCGTTCTCTTCAGTATTTTATCGTGAGGGTCGTCAGACTCATACCCATAGTTTAGACTCATTACTACCTGAAGGTGTATTTGGTTAGTAGATAGCCAGAGACTGCTGAGAACACTAAGATTATCGCCAACGTTGTTGTGTCTGACTTACTTGTGGGGAGTGCTTCTCTCGTGGGAAGTGGTGCCGTACTTTCTTGGTAGACTTTTTTAACCACCTTCGTTGGCGCCGTCACACTTTCTTGGTGAGCTTTTCTCTTCACAGGACTCGTTGGTGTTGTTACTAAGTGAGTCACCACATCTTCTTGGTGAACTTTTTTAGCCACAGGATTCGTTGGTGTTGTTACATTCAAGTTAGTGTTCACTCCAAACTTCATGGACTCTGTGGCAATCTTTAACAAGTTGTTGTACCCAGCGATTTTATTCTTGAGTATCACCACGTTACTTGGCATTAACCATGTACTTGGCGACAACGCGAGATTTTGGACAACGTTGGTGTCTCTAATTGATTTATTCATGTTGAGAATCCATGTCGATATGTCGTAGTTGATAACACTGTCAGAAAACAACTTGCGGAATTCTTGTTGGGTCTCTAAACTTCCTGCAGAACCACCAACGACTGACACACGTGTTCTCGCTTGCGCACCAAGTGTGGAGTACACAAAGGACTCTACGCTCTGATTTAGATATTGCAGTCCAATGTTGGTGAAGCCGTCTGAGAGTCGCGCGACGTATCGTCTGTAATCGTTATGGACGTCGTTGAGTGTGAAGACTCTGGTCTCACCTGTTGTGCCATCACTCAGGACTTTGCTCTGGTAGTAATGCCTTTTGGGAATCTTAGAAGTCTTACCATACAATTGGGAAGCGTTGAATTCTCTACTTATTGATTTCATGGTCTCACCACCCTCCATTCTTCTGAGAAGTCTTCTAATGGTGAAGTACAAATGAAATCTCATCACACTTGTGACCACGGGGTGGACTTCTTGTGACACTGATAAATGTTGCAACGACACTCCACAACAGAAACTCGCACAATACGTCGCAAACACAATGCGGTAGTAAGATTCGCTGTCATCCCACTCTGATTTTGTCTTTGACGTGGTGACTCGCAAGACTGGTAGCTTTGACATGAAGTAACTATTTTGGTTAACAAAGACTTTAAAGTTGTTCACTGGATAATCTAACACATTTTCTGTTGGATAGCCGTCCCAAAGCCCCCAGTGGTTTTTATGACCTTTTGACAGTGGTTGGATAGTCCCACCACCTTGCCATATTATTGGGAACTTACTATTGTGCAGCCACCTCCACATGTTTTTATCATTTTTGAAGGTTGTGCTGGTTATGTCTGTGCTGAGGATGTCATTGTTTCTGAAATACACGTCAACACTCATGATTTTACCATCTTGTGAAATATTTGGATTGAACTCGAATTTGCTTAAAGTAGCGTGGGGGTACTTTTTGATGAGGTCTGCCTTTGCGTCGTGTGCAGCCTTCGATGTGTTAGCCATCGCACGTTTGTAGTACTTTCCATAGTACTCACGAAGGGCTTTCTGCATATAATATACCGTATGTTATACATGACGCGAAAGTTGACGGTATTCATTGAAGGCGCAGAAAAAGTGGTGTCCTTTGACAACGCGATGATGGTCATACACGATAACCCATACATTGTGGTCAAGACAGCTACTGTGTTTTGGGACTACCATAACACAACAAATGACGACAGCATTCAGGTCTTCACGTTGGATGACTCTAGGGTTGGCTCTTTTAAGAAGATTAAAGTGGATGAAGGGTACTTTAGCTTCGACGCACTGGTCAAAGTTTTAAAACATGAGTCTAGCGAGCTTAAGGTGAGTCTTGAGATAGAGAAACTGGTGCCCACAGGCAAATGTAGAGTCAAGGTTAGCAGTTCAGCTGTGTTAGACACCATTGGGCCTCTATTTGGTTTCGCGAAGGGTGAGGTGATTCAGAATGACTCACAGTGGCACACTAGCCCAAACGAGGTCGACATGTACAGAGGTCTGAAGTACATAGAAGTTTCGTGTGACATTGTTGAAACGGAAAGTAATGTGGGTATTGATGGGAAGCGCAGTGATGTGATCACAACGTTACCAATACCCACTGAACAGTCTTTGAAGGGGTCAGCGCAACGCCATGTGGACATTGAGTCAAAGGTGGGTATTAAAAAAGGTGTTTACTCAAGTATGACATTTCGTGTCAAACCAAATAGCGGTGGTCTCAAAATTGGTGCGGTGCTATTGGAACTGTATATTGTGTGAATTATATGGAGCTTGGTGTGGAAACAGAGCAGGGGTTGAGAGACATTTACTACAATCCCAAGACAGGGTACAGTGGTGTAGAGAAATTGTATCAAAGTGCGTTGGGAGACGGATTGAAAGTGACTAGAAAAACAGTGAAAGAATGGTTGACAGCGCAGGACACTTACACTAGGTACAAACCCATTGTGAGAAGACATAAGTTCCGTGCGACTTTTGTTGGATTTCTTGGTGAGGAGCTCCAAATGGACTTAGTGGACATGAGTAAGTACTCAAAACAGAATGGAGGGTATTATTGGATATTGACAGGTATTGAAATATTGAGTAGATACGCTTTCGGCATTGCAGTTTATAGAAAAGACACTAAGAACATGACTAAGGCTGTTGGAAAATTGTTGGTTGACTTTAAAGATCGGTTTGGAACCACGCCTAAGTTAGCACAATTTGACGATGGACTTGAGTTCTACAACGTTGGTGTGAAAAGTTTGTTGAAAGAACATGGTGTTGAATATTTCAGCACTAAGAGCGATAAAAAGGCCGCTGTTGTTGAGCGTTTTAATAGAAGTCTGAAGAGCATTATGTGGAAGTACTTTTACGCTCGTGGAACGTACAAATGGATTGACGTTCTTGACCAGTTTGTGAGCAATTACAATAGCAATGTGAATCGAAGCATTATGATGAAGCCAAAGGATGTCAATAAGTCAAATGAGGGTGAAGTTTGGACCACTTTGTTTGGTCACCAATTTGCAGACAATCCATTACCGAAGTTTAGAGTTGGTCAATCAGTGAGAATTAGTAAGTACAAGAGTGTGTTCACAAAAGGCTATGAAGCCAACTTCACTGAAGAGCTGTTTAAAGTGGTGAAGGTTACTCGTGGCGATCCAAATGTGTATGAAATTGAGGACGTAAGTGGTGAACAGATTATTGGTAAATTTTATGAACAGGAATTATCGCTGGTCAATGAGAAACATGGCGACGACGTGTACAGAGTTGAAAAGGTGTTGAAAAGAAAGAAAGTCAGAGGGAAGAAGATGGCGCTGGTCAAATGGTTGGGTTATGAGAGCAAACATAATTCGTGGGTACCAGAAAGCGATATTCAAAACGTGAGCTAATGTAATATGGATTGGGACGGTTTCGGCGACCTTGAGACGAAGAGCTTTGATGAATACAAAGATATGAGTGACGGTGAGCTAAAGCGCAATCTTGAAAGAGCCACTCAAGATCTCAAGCTAGCTCGGGGTGATCTAGGCGTCACAGCCGATGAGGAAATTAGACTAATTAGAGTGGAGAGTGGACTGATGCGCGAACATGAGATAAGATTTCGTCAACACATGGGGGGGGACTACTAGCGATCTCGCAACGCGGATTAAAGACTACGCAAAAGATCGTGGAGACGCCGCGAGTAGTGGTGGAGGGGTGTATCAACATATGGAGAGGGCTTTTAGTGATATCGCAACGCAGACTATTGACAACGGGAGAGATCGTGAAGACATTGTGAGGAGTGCGCCGTTATTAGACACCACACACGCAGAGTATGTCAACAGACCTGGACTAATACCAGTCGAGAACCATGAGTTGAGCGCGCTACTCAATCCAAGTGAGATGTCTGAGTTAAGAATAGGTGACACTGGCACATTGCAAATACGAGCGGACCGTTTTCAAAACTTAGTGAATGAATTGAACAAAAGAATAGCAGAGCTTGCAGAAAAAGGTCTCACGACTGAGGATAGCGAAGAGCTCGCCGGTCTAGTCAGAAGAGTGATTGGACTTAAAGAGGCTAAAGACATGCTCGTCAAGCAGCGAGAAATAGAAGAAGTTAGAAAGCAACAGGAACTCGACATTAACAGATTGCAGAAGTTTAAGAAATGGGCTAGAGAAAATATGGTTGGGATGAGTGCTTTAGCGATTTCAGTAGCCGCAATTGTAACAACTGTTATTATCGCTGGGAGGACTAATGTTATGAAAGGCGCTATGACTACGAGGTCATTCGCGCAGGCTGTTAAGAACGCGATAACGAAGATGGGTCCATGGGCTGTTGGATTGGCTAACTTAGTTTATGACGCGCTGGTGACAGGCGCGAAGGGTCTCGCTTGGTTGGCTCAAAATCTGTGGGTGTTTGCGGTGACATTCGCGTGGCTTGCGTACAATTATTTGAACTAAAAGCAAACGTGATTCGTGGATACCAGAAAGCGATATTCAAAATGTGAGCTAATGTAATATGGCTGAAGGTGGGGGAGATTTCGACGAGATCGAGATGGAGAACCTTGACAAGTATGAAGGTATGAGTGACGAGCAATTAGAAAAGACGCTCGCCGATATCGAAGATATTATTGGGGGTATGTATGGTGAGTACACTGAAGACAACATGCCGGAAAACGTTCGTGTTAATTACGACGACTATCAAGACCATGCGAAAAAGATAAGGAGTGAGCTAGACTCGAGACGAGATTGGCAAAAAGAGACGTCATTTATCGACACTGACGATGGTAAGACGGTGACAATAAGGGGCACAGACACGAGATCTTCAGCAGTTGTTGATGATGACTACACTCCCAAGCTTAGAAACGCGTCGGCAGACAAACTGAAAGAGGGGGCGTCATCTGACATACGCGACGGTGTACCATCGACGTCGAAAGACAAAAAGATGCTCTTATCGGCGGAGAGAAGCGACAAGAAAGACTTCCTCAAAAACGTTATGAGTGTAGACATTAGGAAGGGAGACGGACCGAAATCGAAGAGACTTATCGATGGGTTGAGGGTGGTCAATGGTGTGAAAGGTGACATGATAGGCGTTGAGTTTGAAGGTAAGAGAATCATCGTTAAAAAGAGGGATGGAGACTTTGGGAGATTTGGTTATAGCAGAGCGGAAGCTAGCGTTGAATTTGTTGGAGCGTTTGAGGACTTAGTTGGTGAGGCTAAAGAAGAACACAAAAACACATCAAATGGTGTGGTTGACGCACAGTTGAGGTCTGAGGACATAACACCAACAGAAGAATTGACAGACGATATTGTTTCGAACGTTTCTGACAGGGTTGAAGGTGAAGTGGAGTCACAAGAGAGTGAGCTAAACGATGGTGTGACGTCTGAGGTTGGTGGTGGAGAGCAAATGTTGAGAGAGATCGCAGGCGTATTGAATCCAGTGGGCTCAAATGATGTGATGATAGATGCTTTAGAAATCACAGCCAATAGTTACCGCTTGAAAGCTTTAAACGAGACTGACCCAATGAAAGAACAGCAGTATAAAAGCATTAGTGAGGTAGCTAAGTTGAAAGCGGATAGCACACGACTTCAGGACGGTCTCAAACCAGAGCATGAAGAGGCTAACAAAATCATTGCTGACGAGGTCATGAACAACGACTTGTCTAGGTTAGAAAGATTCAAGAAATGGGCTAGAAAAAATGTGGTTGGGTTGAGCGCTGTAGCGATTTCAGTAGCTGGAATTATAACAACTATTATCATCGCTGGGAGGTCTGCTGTTATGAAAGGCGCTAAAGCCACAAAGTCGTTCGCACAGGCTGTTAAAAACGCGATAATGAAGATGGGTCCATGGGCTGTTGGGTTGGCTAATTTAGTTTACAATATGTTGACGTTGGGTGCGAAGGGTCTCGCATGGTTGGCTCAAAATCTCTGGGTACTCGCAGTGGTACTCGCATGGTTTGCCTATGATTATTACAAGCTAAAACGGTAGCGATAAAACATATGTAAAGTATATGAACGTCACGTCAGCAGAGTTGAGTCCTGGTTTTAGACGAGCGACCATGGGTGTCATAAAAGGGGCGAGAACGCAGCATGTGATCACGTTGAACCCTAATAAAGTCAGTCCTGGTGAGGAACTTTACATTGATATACCAAAGCTCAAGGTTAGCAGCTGTTTGGTACCTGGATCGTTGGGTTTAGTGTTCGACTTTAAAAATGCAAATGACAAAAGTTGGTTCTTGAATAACGTGAGTAAGTCACTTTGTGAGAAACTTGTTGTGAGACTAGCTGGGGAGACTGTGTATGACAACAGTGGGGAAAATTACACTGGTGTTTATCGCGACCTTTGGGAGAGTGTCACTGCGCGAGACCAAATGATTGACTATGGTATTGGTGGTGAGAACTTGAGAAAGTTAATTTCTAAGGACGACAGTGGTGCGACAAGTGGGAACGTTGCTAAAGTTAGTGACGCGTTGATGTTTGGTGTGATTGGAACGAAACTGCGGATTAAGCTTGGTAAAATCATGAATGACCATGGGTTGTACGCTCCTTTTAGCATGAACAACAATTTGCAATATGTGATCACACTTCCCAAGGCTGCAGACATTATGGTGGCGCAAACCAATGAGAGCGTAGGTGGGTACACTCTGGAGAACCTCGAGCTTGAGTATGAGACGATTGATAACCAGGAGCTCGCTGACGAAATAGCGTCGGGCTATGCAAGTGGTCGTAGTTTGTCGTATGAGCACATCACGTTGATGAAAACCACCGAATGGGACAAAGGCACGACTATTGTGAATGAAAATGTTAATCTTCCAAGAAAAAGCATGAAGGCAATTGTGTTGCTATTCACGAATAAGGTGCGAACAGACAGTGAGGAGTTTCTTTACCCAAATATTGAGAGTGTTAGAGTCACAATTGAAGGTGTGCCAAATAGTGTGTACTCACAAGGCATCCCAAAGTCAAAGTTCTACGCAGAAGCGAAACGATTGTTTGGGTTGGGTGAGGAACACGCTCAGTTCATGACCATACAGAAGTTCTATAAAGATGGCTTTGCGTTGGTCATCGACTTGAGGAGCGTCCAAGATAATTACAACGTCGCCACTGGTAAAAAAATTGTGAACACACAATCCGGCGTGCTTCTTGAAATCACTAAGAAAGCAACGACTGCAAATGTTATGTGCAGGGTGTTTGTGATGAGTGATGGGTTGGTCAACTTTATGAACAATGGGTTGCAATCAATCCAGTATTAAATCAAACGCAATTTAATGGAGACTCCGTTTAATATGTTAATTGTTGGTATGACAGCTTGTGGTAAGACACATTATTTACTCAATACACTGGAATCTGAGTACTTTAGCAAATTTGACTACATTGTGTTGATTTGCCCCACTTTCGAGTGGAATAAAGCGTATCAAGATTGGAAATATGTACGTGACCCTGATGTGTTAGCGATAGACTGCGCGCAGGATAGTGTTGATGCAGTTCTCAAGTGTGTAACTAATGTTTTTAAAGGCACTAACACTCTGATTGTGTTGGACGACTGTGCAAGTGGGCAGGACGTCAAGAATAGGACTAGTCAATTGGTCAACTTAGCTTTTAGTGCGCGACATTTTATGTTGAGTGTTATTGTCATCACACAACAACTGACGTCGATCGCAAAACCGTATAGAGAAAACATTAGTAAGCTCATTTGCTTCTACTGTCCGAGCAGGAGTGACATGAAGGTTGTTATTGACGACTACCTTGGAGACATTAGCAAAGAAAAAGTGTCGGCGATTGTGACCGCACTAAAAAATCATAAGTACGCTAGACTCGAAATCTCACTGCGCTACCCATACAGTCACGAAGTTGTTATTCCGCAATAAAATATGGGTATAAGTAGTAGCGTGATGGTGAAACGCAAAAGTGAAGAAAATCCCACGATTGAGGAATTAGTTGAGGACACTGATGGCACTTCGACTGTGGAAGACAACATTGACGTTAGGAGGTCCGAACTAATTAGACTGTCTGGTGACGGTGTGGTAAGTCAGTCCGAAGCGTACATCAAAAAAGCGTCCGCAAAAGTTATCGACAAGATATGGCGCCAATACGAGTTGAAGAGAATGGAGATCGCAAACGCCTTTCTCACCGACTTGCTAATCAGCAAATTCGCCAGCTTACTAGATGGGTTGAACGCTATCGAGAACCCTGAGGAACTAAACGATGAACTACAAAAAGATCCGTTACTAAAGAAAGACGTTGAGAGTATTGTCGCGATTGTGACACCGTACGTACCTTTCTTGGGCTTGTTGTCGGGAGGAATTATAACATCGAAACACGTGTACGATCATCATTTTAGGAGTGAGGTGGTAGACACTGAGAATAGTGAACAAACAGACTAATTCGTAGAGTAGTTGGCTATTTGTTAGTCAATGTTGTCAATCAAAAGAGCACCATTTTGCTATCCATTTGGATAAACATCGCCACTAGACTTGAAAATCTAGTGGTTTTTTTTCGCGCGTGAGTTGAGACAGCAGTAGTTTGTTGAAAAAAAATGTGAAAACGTTGAAATGTGAAAATGTTGAAACGACACTTTCTTTTTTAAATATGTGAAAAATGTGAAACGACACATTCTATTTTTTAAAAAACATGCAAAAATATTGAAATGTCACATTATTAGCATATAAATCGAGTTTGTGGTCTTATTTGATGTACATTGTAAATTTAGAATTACCGAAATGACATCGAGTTTTTGGGGTTTGGGATTTGGCGTAAATTTGGCGATGTTTTGGCGATTATATTCGCGTTCAACATTGAATGTGTAAAAATTGTCCTCGTAGCCCCACTCTCTATACTACTCGCGTTATTACTTATACCCATATTTTATTGCGGAATAACGACTTCGTAACTGTATGGATAACGCAGCGAGATCTCAAGTCTAGCGTACTTATTATTTTTTAGTGCGGTCACAATCGCTGACACTTTTTCTTTGCTAATGTCTCCAAGGTAATCGTCAATAACGACCTTCATATCACTCTTACTCGGACAGTAAAAGCAAATGAGCTTACTAATGTTTTCTCTATACGGTTTCGCGATTGACGTCAGTTGTTGTGTGATGACAATAACGCTCAACATAAAATGTCGCGCACTAAAAGCCAAGTTGACCAATTGACTAGTCCTATTCTTGACGTCTTGAGAACTCGCGCAATCGTCCAACACAATCAGAGTGTTAGTGCCTTTAAAAACGTTAGTTACACACTTGAGAACAGCGTCGACATTGTCTTGTGTGCAGTCTATCGCTAGCACGTCAGGGTCACGCACATATTTCCAATCTTGGTACGCTTTGTTCCACTCGAAAGTAGGACAAATCAACACAATGTAGTCAAATTTACCACGATACTCAGATTCCAATGTTTCCAGCAAATAATGCGTCTTACCACAAGCTGTCATACCAACAATTAGCGCATTAAACGGAGTCTCCATTAAATTGCGTTTGATTTAATACTGGATTGACTGCAACCCATTGTTCATGAAGTTGACCAGTCCATCGCTCATCACAAACACCCTGCACATGACATTTGCAGTCGTCGCTTTTTTAGTAATCTCAAGAAGCACACCAGATTGTGTGTTCACAATTTTTTTACCAGTGGCGACGTTGTAATTATCTTGAACGCTCCTCAAGTCAATGACCAACGCAAAACTATTTTTATAGAATTTCTGTATGGTCATGAACTGAGCGTGTTCTTCACCTAACCCAAACAGTCGTTTCGCCTCTGCGTAGAACTTCGACTTTGGGATGCCTTGTGAGTACACACTATTTGGCACACCTTCAATTGTGACTCTAACACTCTCCATATTTGGGTAAAGAAACTCCTCACTGTCTGCTCGCACCTTATTCGTGAATAGCAACACGATTGCCTTCATGCTTTTTCTCGGAAGATTAACATTCTCGTTCACAATGGTTGTACCTTTGTCCCATTCAGTGGTTTTCATCAACGTAACGTGCTCATACGACAAACTACGACCACTTGCGTAGCCCGATGCTATTTCATCAGAGAGCTCCTGGTTATCGATCGTTTCATACTCAAGCTCGAGGTTCTCCAGAGTGTATCCACCTACACTTTCATTGGATTGCGCCACCATGATGTCTGTGGCCTTTGGAAGTGTGATCACATACTGCAAGTTGTTGTTCATGCTAAAAGGAGCGTACAACCCGTGGTCATTCATGATTTTACCAAGCTTAATCCGCTGTTTCGTCCCAATCACACCAAACATTAACGCGTCACTAACCTTAACAACGTCTCCACTTGTCGCGCCACTGTCGTCCTTAGAAATTAGCTTTCTCAAGTTCTCACCACCAATACCATAGTCAATCATTTGATTTCGCACAGTGATGCTTTCCCAAAGGTCGCGATAGACACCAATGTAATTTTCCCCACTGTTGTCATACACAGTCTCCCCAGCTAGTTTCACAACAAGTTTCTCACAAAGCAACTTACTCACATTGTTCAAGAACCAACTTTTGTCATTTGCATTTTTAAAGTCGAACACTAAACCCAACGATCCAGGCACCAAACAGCTACTAACCTTGAGCTTCAGTACATCAATGTAAAGTTCCTCACCAGGACTGACTTTATTAGGGTTCAACGTGATCACATGCTGCGTTCTCACCCCTTTTATGACACCCATGGTCGCTCGTCTAAAACCGGGCTCAATTCTGCTGACGTGACGTTCATATACTTTACACATATTTTGTTATCTTCGAAGCTGAGACCCTCAAAGCTGAGACTACCGTTTTAGCTTGTAATAATCATACACAAACCACGCAAGTACCACTGCGAGTACCCATAGATTTTGAGCCAACCATGCGAGACCCTTCGCACCCAACGTCAACGCATTATAAACTAAATTAGCCAACCCAACAGCCCATGGACCCATCTTCGTGATCGCATTCTTAACAGCCTGTGCGAACGACCTCGTAGCAATAGCGCCTTTCATAACAGCGGACCTCCCAGCGGTAATAATAGTTGTTATAATCCCAGCCACTGAAATTGCCATAGCGCTCAACCCAACTATATTTTCTTTAGCCCACTCCTTGAGTCTCTGCAATCTGTCAATGTCGACTTCTTGCTGCTCTCTAACTTCTTCAAGCTCGCGCTGTCCTAGGGTTCTGTCTCTGGCTTGCTCGAGTCCTCCCACTCTTTCAAACAAACCGGCGTACTCTTGCTCTTCGTCACTCGTGAGACCACTTTGGTCAGCTTTTCTATCAAGCTCCGCCAATCTCCCATTCGTTCCGTCTATCGTTTCTTGAAAGTGGTCTGCCTGCGCTTGCAGTGCGCCATCATCACCTACTCTCGACTCACGCAACACACTATCGCTTGGATTAAGCGCGCCATTCAGCTCGCGGTTTTCGTCTGGTGATAGCCCAGGTATGTCGTCATTATCCACTTTTGTCTCAATTACTGGAAAGTCGTCTGGGGTTGCTTCTGTTGTGACAACTGTTGTTTCTGTATTCTCAGGGATTTGACTAACTAACTGTCTGAACTGTTCAATCGCGTTTTTACTACTCGCGTCTTTACTGTAGATCAAGTCTTTTTTCCCAGGTATTAGAATTCGTTTGGGTTTTCCATATTTACCATCTTTGTTTATCGGTTTGAAAAGAATAGCCCCCGAGTCTGTAACCCACGACCTGTTGACTATTTTCCTTGACGCGTCGTCACGGCCGAGTCCCTTTTTGCTTAATTTATGTATTTTCCTATTTATTAGCTTGATTCTTTTTACGTTGTTTTCTGTTAGCTCTTTGTTGGACGCTTTTAGCTCACCCAGTCTTTTCTTAATCTCCTCCTCCTCTTCAAAAGCTAGACTGAAACTTACGTCATTGACGTCACCATATGACTCCTGTTCAACAAACTCTACCGCGGGGACTTCTGTGTTGGTTCCCCTTATTGTCACCGTTTCACCATCGTCAGTGTCGATAAACGACGTCTCTTTTTCTTGAAACCTCCTCTCTTGCTCATCCTGAAATCTAGTCATTCTCCCAAACAATTTTTCATACTCAACGTGCTCAACATCTGGCATGTCATCGCTGGCGTACCTATCGTCAAGTAAATTGTAAGCTTTAGAGATACTCTCAAGTTCGACATCTATTTGATCATCAGTGTACCTATCAAGTCTATCTAAGTTCTCCATCTCGATCTCGTCGTAACCTTCCCCACCTTCAGCCATATTACACTAGCTCACATTTTGAATATCGCTTTCTGGTATCCATGAATAATTATGTTTGCTCTCATAACCCAACCATTTGACCAGCGCCATCTTCTTCCCTCTGACTTTCTTTCTTTTCAACACCTTTTCGACTCTGTACACATCGCCACCATGTTTCTTATTGACTAGCGATAGTTCCTGTTCATAAAATTTCCCAATAATCTGTTCACCGGTGTGGTCCTCAATTTCGTACACATTAGGATCACCGCGAATAACTTTCACCACTTTGAACAGCTCTTCAGTGAAGTTAGCTTCATAGCCCTTTGTGAACACACTCTTGTATTTACTAATTCTCACTGACTCGCCAACTCCAAACTTCGGTAATGGATTGTCTGCAAATTGGTGACCAAACAAAGTGGTCCAAACTTCACCCTCATTTGACTTATCAACATCCTTCGGCTTCATCATAATGCTTCGATTCACACTGCTATTGTAGTTGCTCACAAACTGGTCGAGACCCCCAATCCATTTGTACGTCCCGCGGGTATAAAAGTACTTCCACATAATACTCTTCAGACTTCTATTAAAACGCTCAACAACAGCAGCCTTTTTATCACTCTTAGTGCTGAAATATTCAACACCATGTTCTTTCAACAAACTTTTCACACCAACGTTGTAGAATTCAAGTCCATCATCAAATTGCGCTAACTTAGGCGTGGTTCCAAACCGATCTTTAAAGTCGTTCAATAGCTCTCCAACAGCCTTAGTCATGTTCTTAGTGTCTTTTCTATAAACTGCAATGCCAAAAGCGTATCTACTCAATATTTCAATGCCTGTCAATATCCAATAATACCCTCCATTCTGTTTTGAGTACTTACTCATGTCCACTAGATCCATTTGGAGCTCCTCACCAAGAAATCCAACAAAAGTCGCGCGGAACTTATGTTTTCTCACAATGGGTTTGTACCTAGTGTAAGTGTCCTGCGCGGTCAACCATTCTTTCACTGTTTTTCTAGTCACTTTCAATCCATCTCCTAACGCGCTTTGATACAACCTCTCTGCACCAGTGAACCCTGTCTTGGGGCTATAATAGATGTCTCGCAACCCTTGTTCTGTTTCCACACCAAGTTCCATATAATTCACACAATATACAGTTCCAATAGCACCGCGCCAATTTTGAGACTATCGTTATTTGGTTTGACGCGAAACGTCATACTTGAGTAAACACCTTTTTTAATACTCACCTTGGACTCAATGTCCACATGACGTTGCACTGACCCTTTCAAAGACTGTTCGGTGGGTATTGGCAACGTCGTGATCACATTGCTACGCTTCCCATCAATACCTACATTGCTCTCGGTTTCAACAATATCACATGAGATTTCTATGTACTTCAGACCTCTATACATATCAACCTTGTTTGGGCTGACGTGCCACCGCTTCCTTTGGATTAACGTGTTTTCCGCAAAGCCAAGAAGGGGCCCAACCCCCCCGCAACCTTAACAAGGCTGTAGTCTTCACTCTACATCCACCAGATGGAATTTTCTCTATTTCAAGACTTTGCCCCACGCCGGGGAGCTGAAGCTTCATGAACTCGACCAACGCGTTGAAGTTATAGTGTCCTTGAGGTACTGAGATCAGTGAGAGACTATCGAAGGAAAAGTTGGTTGCGTTTGCCAATACGTTGTCGTAGTCCCAAAACACAGTGGCTGTCTTGACCATAATGTGTGGGTTATCATGCGTGATCATCACACTGTTGTCAAAGGACACAACCTTTTCCACACCTTCAATGAATACCGTCAACTTTCGCATTATGTATAACATACAGTATATTATATGCAGAAAGCCCTTCATGACTACTATGGAAAGCACTACAAACGCGCGATGGCTAACACGTCGAAGGCTACACACGACGCAAAGGCAGACCTCACCAAAAAGTACCCCCACGCTACTTTAAGCAAATTCGAGTTCGATCCAAATATTTCACAAGATGGTAAAATCATGAGTGTCGACATATATTTCAGAAACAACGACATCCTTAGCACAGACATAACCAGCACAACCTTCAAAAATGACAAAAACATGTGGAAGTGGCTACACAATAGTAAGTTCCCAATAATATGGCAAGGCGGTGGAACTATCCAACCACTGCCAAAAGGTCATAAAAACCACTGGGGGCTTTGGGATGGCTATCCAACAGAAAATGTGTTAAATTATCCAGTGAATAATTTTAAAGTCTTTGTTAACCAAAATAGCTACTTCATGTCAAAGCTACCAACCTTACAAATCACCACGTCAAAGACTATGTCGAAGTGGGACGACAGCGAATCTTACTATCGCATTGTGTTTGCGACGTATTGTGCGAGTTTCTGTTGTGGAGCGTCGTTGCAACATTTATCAGTGTCACAAGAAGTTCACCCCGTGGTCACAAGTGTGATGAGATTTCATTTGTACTTCACCATTAGGAGACTCCTCAGAAGAATGGAAGGTGGTGAGACCATGAAATCAATAAGTAGAGAATTTAACGCTTACGAATTGTATGGCAAGATTTCCAAAATTCCCAGAAAGCATTACTACCAGAATAAAGTCCTGAGCGATGGCACAACAGGTGAAACCAGAGTGTACACACTCAACGACACCCATAACGATTACAGACGATACGTCGCGCGATTGTCAGACGGCTTTACCAACATTGGGCTACAATATCTAAATCAAAGCATAGAAGCCTTTGTGTACTCCACACTTGGTGCACAAGCGAGAACACGTGTGTCAGTCGTTGGTGGTTCTGCAGGAAGTCTAGAAACCCAACAAGAATTCCGCAAGTTGTTCTCTGACAGTGTTATCAACTACGACGTATCGACATGGATTCTCAACATGAATAAATCAATTAGAGACACCAACGTTGTCCAAAATCCTGCAGTGTCGCCAAGTACATGGTTAATGCCAAGTAACCTAGTGATACTCAAGAATAAAATCGCTGGGTACAACAACTTATTAAAGATTGCCACAGAGTCCATGAGATTTGGAGTGAACACTCGCTTGAATGCAACAACACCAACGACTGTGGCTAAAAAAGTCCACCAAGAAAATGTGATGACTAACTTAGTAGCGCCAACGAATCTTGCGGCTAAAAAAGTTCACCAAGAAAATGTGGAGGCTAAAAAAGTTTACCAAGAAAATGTGACACCACTTCCTGTGAAAAAAACAGTGGCCACCACCACAAGCGAGTCAGACACGACAACGTTGGCGATAGTATTAGGGTTCTCAGCAGTCTCTGGCTATCTACTAACCAAATACACCTTGAAGTAGTAATGAGTCTAAACTATGGGTATGAGTCTGACGACCCTCACGATAAAATACTAAAGAGAACGAAAAGGCATCTGGACGAAGATCCCAAATTAAGTGCGACCGGTGGAAGGATGTCTGGAATAATAGACATGCAAGGCTCAGCGATAAAAAACGTAGCAGACCCAGTCGATGACTCAGACGCTATCAATAAAAGAGCTCTAGAGCAATTGCTATCACACTACCTCAAGAGTCAGTCCTACAATATTGTGCTCGACTTCAACGTTAGCACACACGCCTTGAAAAACGTGGAATTTCACACCAATGGTTCAAACAAAGTGAAAGCCATTGGTGAAACAAGTAAATTAGTGCAAAACAACCCAACCTATGGCCCTACTATTGGCATTAACAGCGCAGGCCAAAGTTTTCTATCCCCTGTGTTAACACCACTCCCACTTGAGTCAGGTCTCCATTTTAATTGTCCCAGTATGCAATGGTGTGATCTCTCTATTTTTGTTGTGGTGAGGTTACCTACTCGCACCGCTGGATCAAATTGGGAGACAATTATATCAAACGACGACGGTCAGTGGGACAAGTTCATAGGGTACAAGACTGGTAAGGCTAATGGACTCGCGTATGGTGGTAGCATCCCAGCAATGGAGAGCATATGCACTATTCCAAGTGGCGTTGACATAAGTAAAATGCATATGATATCGATACACTGGCAAATGGACAATTCACACGTCAGAGTCAACAACATCAAGTCAACCGATTCAGACTCCATAGCAAATATGAAAAAGATAGGCACACCCTATGGAACGATTTTTGGAATACATCGACCAAGAATACCACTCACACCTTATGCATACCCATCGTTAATATAATTCTACGGCATGAAAATTGTGAGTGGCTACATGGCGAACCGAGACATCATAATCATGGGTGGAGAAACGATGAAGGAATATAACGTAAAGTAAATGGGAGCATGTTTTTCATGTTCAAAGCTGGTGGGTCATTTGGTCGCGGTGACGTGACTCTCGAGCTCCACGCTGAGATTGGTATGAGGTCTAAAAAGACTTACGGCAAACCTATTATGTTACCAGAGTCAGACACTGTGGG
Organism: Chrysogorgia sp. JL179-B06; assembly: GCA_035772405.1. Lineage (NCBI taxonomy): Eukaryota > Metazoa > Cnidaria > Anthozoa > Scleralcyonacea > Chrysogorgiidae > Chrysogorgia > Chrysogorgia sp. JL179-B06. The sequence continues at coordinate 889,048 of JAYKKM010000410.1, read as the reverse complement.
AGTGGTAGGAGACGTGACCTAAGTTATAATGGGTTGGCTTAGAAAACTGGTTCGTAACATTAGAAACTTTTTCAGACGACGTAGAAAACTGAAGACTAATGAAACACACCTGATGCGTTGGTACACAACAAACCAGATCTATAAAAAACCTAGCGCCCACATCGAGTAGTTTTTTTTGTGGGAGACTATATAGTGATGACTTCCGCAATACTCCAACTATTCGATTTCGATGGTCACCAAATCACGACGGTTAATCACAACGGTGACATATGGTTCAAAGCAAAAGAAGTCGCGAGCGCTCTAGGTTATGCTCAACCAAAAGATGCAGTTAACGACCACGTCGAACCTGATCGCAAAATGAAGATGGAACAGGCCTCGTTTATCAACGAACTTGGGGTCTACTCACTAACGTTCTCGAGTAAAATGGAGCGTGCGAAACACTTTGGAAGGTGGGTGCACACAGAAGTCTTACCAAGCGTTAGAAAGGGTTTAGCTGACGTTGGTCTCAAACACAATCAGTTTAAAATGATCACCGAGTTCGATCTTCACACGAGAGTTGTTGGTTTTCTTAGGAAGTATTATCCAGAAGCTATTTTGATAGCCGCTTGTGGTGAGAATCAAGACACTTCGAGTAAAAGAATAAATTCGTGGAAAAAAGGTTACCAACGTGGAACGCCTGACTTGATTATTGCCAACGCAAACCGACAGCATAGCGCACTCGTGATTGAGTTCAAGAACCCAGGTGGCACAGGTAAGACATCTGAAGAGCAAGACTCTCTGCTGCTCAGATACAAATCCGCTGGTTATCTAACATTGTTGTGCGACTCATACGACGACGCTATTACCACGGTAATAAAATATTTATTTGACGTTGGGTCTCGGTGTTCCCAGTGTTTTCGTAAATTTAAAAATAAATCAGCGTTGAGTAACCACGAGAGACACAATTGTAAAGAGACTTTTTAGACAGCGAGTAATAAGTCGAATTAGCACTCGTTCTCGCTGTTGAGACGATGTTTGAAGTGGCAACTGCTCTAGCATTTTTTAAAGACGTTTTTTAACTCGATAAAAATATCTGCGAAACTCTCCCTCAACGAAAATGTTTGTGGAACTCTATTTATTTCACAAACCTTCTGACTAGTGTAAAGAGACTTTTTAGACAGCGAGTAATAAGTCGAATTAGCACTCGTTCTCGCTGTTGAGACGATGTTTGAAGTGGCAACTGCTCTAGCATTTTTTAAAGACGTTTTTTAACTCGATAAAAATATCTGCGAAACTCTCCCTCAACGAAAATGTTTGTGGAACTCTATTTATTTCACAAACCTTCTGACTAGTGTAAAGAGACTTTTTTAGACAGCGAGTAATGAGTCGAATTAGTGTCCACTCTTGTTGTTGAGACAACGTTTGAAGTGGCAACTGCTCTAGCATTTTTTAAAGACGTTTTTTAACTCGATAAAAATATCTGCGAAACTTTCTCTCAACGAAAATGTTTGTGGAACTCTATTTATTTCACAAACCTTCTGACTAGTGTAAAGAGACTTTTTTAGACAGCGAGTAATGAGTCGAATTAGTGTCCACTCTTGCTGTTGAGACAACGTTTGAAGCGACAACTGCTCTAGCATTTTTTAAAGACGTTTTTTAACTCCATAAAAATATCTGCGAAACTCTCCCTCTTTATTTCACAAACCTTCTGACCACTGTGTGAAAAAATGTTTCTATGAGACATTGGACGCTTCATGTGACCAATGTCTAAATTTAAAAAAGTGGGGTGTGTTGAGAACACCCCTAATTTCGCGTGGAAGGATGATGACGTCTGCACACTGCACGATATTGCTCAGCACCACCAACAAACGATGGTCCTGGGCTATATCTCCAACTGAATGGTGCGTCAACAGTTGTTCCGTAAGTGTCACGACAAACGGCGCAATACGCTTTTAGAAATGTGATGTCGTCCGCCACTGGGAACAGTGTGTTAAGCTCACCAATTCTTTTTAAGCGCTCTGTTGATATGAGACCACAAATAATGACGTGAATGCCGGCTTTAATGTAGTCGCGAATAACTGGGAGTAGATCAGAGTACCAATGGCCTTCGTCAATGCTGATGACGTCATAATCAGCTATCTCAGAAGAACTCGGAAGGTTGGTGATTAACTTCGCAGGTAAACTGTCTGATCCGACGACAATGGTCTGACGATGTGTGGAGAACGCGTGGTCGGTTCGCCTAGTGTCACCTGTGTTGTTCATGTAAAGGACTTTGTGCCCTGACTTACTTAACGCGACTAACCTGCGAAGAGTCTCTGTTGTTTTTCCTGCGAACATGGGGCCAATCACAATTTCTAGTTTACCAACTTTCTCCATGGTTACTATACCTCCAGAGAAATATTTTTTATTGCGGGAATCGTTGTTCGTTGTCGAATATCCGCTGAAGCTCTAAGTTTTTAAGATGGGATAACGAGCTCTCATGTCTTGAGCGATACATTGGGTCACTGGTGGCTACACCACATGGGTAACACTTGTACTCCATGCAGTCATGAGCAAAATCCAGGTGAGTGTGTGAGAGTATGTGATCCATAATATTATCCGCACTCAGTATCTCATTACACCCCATCCTACAAACGTTAACGTCACGGTTTGCGGCGAGCTCTAGCCACGCTTTGAGTTTGGTTGGACTAGGTCTCCATAGAAGGATCGCTAGGAACACTTCGAGGTAGTTACCGAGTAGTGTAGCGGTGGGCTCGCAAGGATTGCTCAAGTAATGACTACTTGCTAACACAAGACGTTTGAATGGTGAGTAACACCACACAGGGATCATCTCGGCTAGTGCGCTAACCATTCTGTTGGCTCTAACTTCGTCAAGTCCAACCCAAGCCTCATGAGCAAACTTTGTGTAGAGAATCTGAGTACTAAATCGTCTTGACACCTCTTCGTTTTTACAACCGGGGTCGCATAACGCGAAGACCGACGAGTACTCCTTTAAGACGTCGGGTCCAGAGACGCCTTGTGGGGTAGACACATTGATAAAGGCCATTATCAGCAAGTGGTTGATGATCTCCTCTTCTGCGGCGTCTTGGACTTGAGTCATTATGTTATACTCCCAGAAAAAAATCCTAATTTTTTTAGCGCGTTTGGTCTGGAACTGTGAGATATCTGTGAGGTCATCTGTGAGATACCTGTGAGGCCAACTGTGAGTAAGATAACACGTGATAGTGTATTAGATGGCTGAAGACCCACAGACGGCTGTTGAAGCGAAGATCACGGCTGATGTGAAAAGTGTTAAGGTGAAGGACCCAAAGCGTGTCGCTGCTGGTAAAAAGTTGGCTGAGATATCGAAAGCTGCGAAAGAAAAGAAAATGCGTGAAATGATAGTCAACGAAGAACAGGGTGGTGAGTGGAGCTATGGTTACATTGTCGGAACACTTGGTGTTATCATTGCTGCTGCTTCGCTATGGTACACAATTAGCAGTGAAAAAGAACCTGTGAGTACTGCACCAGCACCTGCGTCAGAGAGTCATAAAACTCGTCGTCCAGCGTTCGACACATTTGATTCTTGAACAAAACACACGACAATGTATATGACTACGATCGATCGAAAAGAACTCATGAACGAATTGTACGATGCGCTACTTGTTACGACTGGTGCTGTGGTAGTGAGTATGATTTCGAAAAAGGCTTTGGGAGAACCATTGGGAACACCAGATACGGTGAAAGGCACAGTGAAACTTGCTGCAGCTGTTGGTGCAGGAACGCTGTTAGTAAAATGTGCGCAATCAAAAAAGTGGATACCGACAGATCCATTCAAATCAACGTAAGTTAATGGTGAGTGTTGTGGCTGGAGGGATTTTTAATGCAGTGGCTTTTGCAGGCGCTGGCTTTATGTTTTCAAAGTTTAATCATTCAGGCTATGAAGCTGAGATGAAAAGACACAACCATGCGTTGGAACAGTTAGCCAGTGCGAAAGAAGTGTGGTATGAGAATGAGGTCGCCAAGAAAGATAAGATCCAGCGTTTACGACAACGGCTCTCTGATGCTGATGCTGACATCAATGACACAAACCACGCGTTGGAAGAACTTAGAAGCGTAATGACCATACAGTACAGCGGACGAGTGTTCACTAACCTCCCGAAGATTGCGGATTACTACCAACCGAGTGCGGAAACGAAGGAATACCAATTATTGTTTGTTAGCGCGCTAGGTTTGGGTAGTGGAATAGCGGTATGGGTACTAGTTCGGCGAAAAAAAATGTTGGAGTAGTATAAGCGATGGATAAACTTATGAGGCAGATGAGTTATGGCTTGACAATTGACGAGATCGCGAGTGAGATGCAAATTAAGTGTGGAGGCACCTTCAGAATTTACTACTGCTCGGATTGTGACGTTGTGAAAAACATGACTGACTGCGGTGGGTACGCGTGTCCAAAGTGTGGCGACATCGAATGGGGATACACTCAGAGTTATGGTGACATGAGACTCACGCGACTAAAAAGCGTTCACAAACGGTCTTGGTGGATGGGAAGGAGACTACGGAACGTTGTGAAGGGTGAGCACCTTGAGTTGATAAAAGAGGACTTCCTGAAAGTTGTCAATGTGCTGCACTCATGCAATTTGATAAAGGGTAGAAATGTCAGCAGATACGGATACTACATTATTAGGTTGTGTCATAGAAGACAACTCGAGACACTCAAGAAGGTGCTTGACCTCAAAGACGGGAAGGTGAAAGATAAGTTCGACAACAATTTGTTTGGGGTGGTGTACCCAAAGCTGGGATGGTGTGAAAGTGGCGATATTTATTACAATGAGTGGCTTAGGAAAAAAATAAATAAGCGTAGTGTATATAGAAGCCAATGAGTCGGACTGTGAAAAACCCACTGACAAAAAGACGGGCGCATAAGACGAGTGCAGCCGTTGTCAATTCACTAACAGATGAAGCGACCAACGTTCACGGCTTCTTTAGAGATCGAGAGGGACAACCTGTAGTCGAAGACCTCGCACCGTCAACGCATCTGTTGGATCGGGCACTGAGAGGGTTCACGAGGTCCTATGAGGTCGAAGTAATTGACGACAGAGACATCAATCAGGTAAACGCTAGTAGAAGTGCTGTCACTAACCTTTTGAGACGTGAGCTGGGTGAGACCAACGGAATGAAAGTGGTAGAGACAGTCAAGGTCACTTTTGAGAAAGTTTTAGAGCGTGATAAGACCACATACAAAACTGCCTACTTTAACAGCGAAACGTTCGTCGTCATTAACGAGCATGACATCGAGGGTGTCGCCAATCGTTGGTCGGAGCAGATTTTGACGCGGATAGCTGGGTGGCTATCTGAGGGGTCTGGATGGACTATCGACAAAATAGACGCACACTACGTCAATGTCGCTATTTACAGACCTATGCATGGGAGTAGCTACATTGCGTTGCCAAAGGAGCTGTGCAACAGTATGAAGGGTCTGATAAACGTGAATAATGGGGATGACAACGAGTGCTTTAGATGGTGCCACCTTGCACATAAGTTTCCTGTTGGAAAACACTCCGATAGAACGTCGAATTACGCTAGACGTGTCAGTGAGTTGAATTACGACGGAATTGACTTCCCAGTCACACTCAAAGACTACAACAAGATCGAAAAGGCGAACGATATTAGCATAAATGTTTTTGGGTATGAAAATAAGCAGCCATTCCCTGTGTACGTTTCTAAGGAGGCGTATCCTGACCATATGGACCTATTGTTGATAACTAATGACGTGGGCAACAAGCATTATGTGTACATTCGCGATTTTAACAAATTCATGTACCGTCAGACAGAGCATAAGGCGAGAAAGCATTTTTGCAGGTGTTGTTTGCAGTGTTTCACCCGTGCGGACGTGCTTGAAAGTCATATTGAAGTGTGTTTGGTCATCAATGGGAAGCAAGCTATTAAAATGCCACAAAAAGGTGCGAAAGTGAAATACGAGAATTTTAGCAGACAATTAAATGTACCATTTGTGGTGTATGCAGATTTCGAGGCTATCACACAGAAGGTGCACACAGCGACACCATCAAGCGAGCGTAGCTACACAAACGCTTACCAGAGGCACGTTGACTGTGGTTATGGGTACAAACTGGTTTGTTGTTATGACAATGAGTACAGTAAGCCGGTAAAAGTGTATCGCGGTGAAAACGCAGTTAACAAGTTCATTGGGAAGATGTTAGAAATTGTTGAGTATTGTAAAAAGACATCTGAGAGTCACTTTAACAAAGAGATGATACTGACTGATGACGACAAACAAGATTTCGACGAGGCCAAGAGTTGCCATATTTGCAGTGTTGAGTACACTGGCGCTGACGTTAGAGTGAGAGACCACTGTCACGTGTCAGGTAAGTACAGAGGGTCCGCACATCGTCAGTGTAACGTGAACTTTAAGTTGACTGATAAAATTCCTGTGATCTTTCATAACTTACGCGGCTACGATAGCCATTTCATTATGCAGGAGATTGGCAAGTTTGGTCAAGACATAAATGTGATACCAAACAACATGGAGAAGTACATGGCGTTCATGCTTGGAAAAAACTTGGTATTTTTGGACAGCTTTCAGTTCATGAGTAGTGGTCTAGACAACTTGGTGAAGAACCTACCAAGGGACGCTTTCAAACACACGTCAGAAGTGTTTCACGACGACGGGTTGGCACTTATGACAAGAAAGGGGGTCTATCCTTATGATTACATGGACTCCTTTGATAAATTCGACGAATGCGAGCTACCCTCCAAAAAGGACTTCTACAGCGTTCTGAACGACGAAGATATTACGGAAGAAATGCATGAGCGCGCCATCGATGTGTGGGACTACTTCGACGTTGAAAACATGGGTGGGTATCACGACCTGTATTTGAAAAGTGACGTGCTCTTGCTTGCCGACGTTTTTGAGAACTTTAGAAAGACATGCCATCGTGAGTACAAATTAGACCCGTGTCATTATTTTACATCGCCCGGATTGGCTTGGGACGCCATGTTAAAGATGACTGGAGTGGAAATCGAATTATTGTCCGACATTGACATGTTCCAGTTCGTAGAAATGGGTATGCGTGGTGGTGTGAGCTACATATGCAACAGACATGGCGTGGCGAATAATAAGTACATGAAGGGGTATGATAAAGCGCAAGAGTCGAAGTATTTGATGTACCTTGATGCCAACAATTTGTATGGATGGGCAATGAGTCGAAGTCTACCTACGGGCGGTTTTAAATGGTTGACTAAGAAAGAAATAGAAAAGGTTAATCTACGCGACTATCACAACAATAGTAAAAAGGGCTTACTGCTCGAAGTCGACTTGGAGTATCCAGACCATTTGCATGACCTGCATAACGATTACCCAGTGGCTCCTGAGAAGATGGAAATAACTGTTGACATGTTGTCGGAGTACTGCGCGAAAATCAAAAATAAGTTCAACGTGAGTGTTGGCGGCGTGAGGAAGCTGGTGACTAATTTGATGGACAAAAAAAAGTATGTGTGTCACTATGGAAATCTGCAGTTGTACACGAACCTTGGGTTGAAAATCAAAAAGGTTCATAGGGTCCTACAATTTGATCAGTCCAAGTGGTTGGGCAAGTACATTGACTTTAACACAGTCAAAAGAACTGCGGCTAAGAACGCTTTCGAGAAGGATTTCTTCAAGTTGATGAACAACAGTGTGTTTGGAAAAACAATGGAGAATTTGAGGAAGCGTGTGGATGTAAGATTAGTGACCACCGAGAAAAAGTTAGAAAAGCTTGTCTCAAAGCCTACGTTTGTGTCTTGCAAGATATTTAGCGAGAATTTAGTCGCTGTCCACAAAGTTAAAGAAACGCTGACACTAAATCGACCTGCGTATGTGGGTATGTGCATACTAGACTTGAGTAAAACGCTGATGTACAATTTCCACTACAATTATATCATGAAAAAGTACTCTAGCGACACCTGCAGATTACACTTCACCGACACTGACAGCCTGTTGTACACAATCAAAACCGATGACGTTTACTCTGACTTTATGATGGAGTGCGAAAAGTTTGACAACAGCGACTATCCCGATGACAGCCCATTCACTTTTAAAGAAAACAAGAAAGTTATTGGGAAGATGAAAGACGAGTGCGCTGGAACGCCAATTATTGAGTTCGTTGGGTTGCGCAGTAAGATGTACAGTTATTTGAAAGAGGATGGAGGTGGTGGGAAAACTGCTAAAGGTATCAGAAAGAATATAATTAAAAAGGTAATCAGACACGAAGATTACAAAAGTGTGTTACTTGAGCAGAAACAATTGCGACACACAATGAAGACCATTAGAAGTGTCAAACATCAGCTCGGTAGTTATGAAATTAATAAAGTGTCGCTATCCTGTTTTGATGATAAACGATACCTTTTAGAAAATGGTATTGACTCCTACGCGTATGGTCACAAAAACATTGTAGTGAGAGGCGAGGTGACAAACACTGAAAATAGTGAACAAACGGACTAATTCGCAAAACAACCGGCCACCTGTTAGTATGCAAATTAGTTAATGTCGCTAACCAATCAAAAGAGCGCCATTTTGCTATCCATTTGTGTACTTGTTTGGATAAAATATTTGTTGTGGGCGCTGGTGTGGGTTGACCAATCAAAAGAGCGCCATTTCGCTATCCATTTGGATAAACATCACCACTAGAATCAAAATCTAGTGGTTTTTTTTTCGCGCGTGAATTGGAAATGTCTCGGTCAAAAAAAGCGTGAAAATTTTGAAGCGACACAAATTTGTGAAAACGTTGAAACGACTATTTTTTAAATGTGACTGAAAATTTTGAAACGACTATTTTTAAACGTGACTGAAAATTTTGAAACGACTATTTTTAAACTTGACTGAAATGTGGTTTGGTATAAATTCAGTATTGTCTCACGAATCTCGCGTGTGTTTGACATTAATCGGTGGAGAGGGGTGTGTCAAGCCAAATTAACGACCGCTGTAGTAGTATAGCAAGTGGGGCTGTGGGCTTATTCGACGTCAAACGTGAATATAAATACCAAAACATTGCCAAATTTGTCGAGTCGTGACTTGGCACAAATTTGGTGATGTTTTGGTGTTTATATTCACGGTTGAGGTCGATTGGGCTCGCAGCCCCACTTGCTATACTACTTCTCTGCAGTCTTGCAACATTCAAAAGATTTTTACTCAATACTTATTTATCATTACTAACATCTACTTTTGACGTCGATATGACTTGTACATGGTCTTTATACCGTAACTGCTCCTGTCACTGATAGTTTTCCATAGTGCCAACTGCTTGGATTCCATGGAGCATCGTTGTATGTGTGCAGCTTCAACCTCGTTCTTCTGAATTCCACTCAGTTTTATTAATTTTGTACTTTCAGTGGAGTTCGGAAGAATGGGGTTGGGGCTGGGCGTGTGTGTTGGTGCATCGTGAATTCCAAGTAGTTGATCTATGACTTATGTATTTTTAATTTCAACGCGAAGGCGCCTCGCATGGGTCCTCGAGTCCCGTTCGCTCTCTTTCCGTTTGGGTATTTTTTGTATTTACATTAATATCTAATAAAATCGACCAAAATAAAACAAATGCTTGTAAACAGTGAATAGCAATGTTATTGATCGCTATAATTTTTACATTACGATAAACATATTTATATATAATTATAATTCAATCTGGCTTGAACAATATTTTGTTTCATGGCAATTGTTTGTATAGTTGTATCAAAGGTTCTGTAAATAAAGATGTTTTATTGTTAACAGATGTCCTGGCATGGTATCAATATTAAAATGACAATTAACAAAACCTATGCTTTTATAACTTACAATTATCCATGACATGAGATGCTGGCCCTTACATTTGTAAAAATGCTTACAAATTTTTTTTTTACAATTGATTGTAACAATGTCTCAGTGTTCACAATGTCAGACAATACTTTCAAGATATTTGATTCACACTCAAGGGGACCTATATGCAATGCCGTGTTTTGCTGGTAGATTTATTTTGCTTACTATTGAAAGTCTTGAGAATTGAGAATCTAAAATTATTTATTCAAATTGTTTAACAATTGAAAAGTTGTATTCCATTTGAAATAAAAGGTGTCTCAGTAACTTTGGCCAGTATTAATAATAATAAAAATAAAGTCAATGATCAAAAGCTTCCAAGATGACGAACATCATTACGCCAATTTCAGCATTATAGAATAGTTCCTCCTGCAGTAATTGTATTAAAGTTTCTGTGAAAAAGGTTTTTGTTGTTGATTGATGTTCCAAACATGGTATTAATAGATGAGAGAACTTATGCCTTAACCCATAGTGGATCATTAACCGGTGAATTATCCATGACACGTAATAATGGAACCTATGTTTTTCTTAAAAATGCATTTTACAAATTTATTCTCTGCTGATTCAGTTAATTCTGCTGTTAGCTTACGAACAGCATATACTGTCTAGTAATCCACCATGAGAAAATTTCAACAGCTGGTTTATGCACACTCTACCCTTAGTCTATAACAAATAGTGTGATATTTGTCCTTGATCAATTTATCAGTGCAGGTGTCTATAAAATGAAAATACACCCCATATTTTTATTACTGTATTTGAAAGAACAAGTAAAATAAGAAAAATAGCTTTTACCTGGCTTTCATATCTTATGCCGTTCTTGCGTTATTACAGTTTATGTAGCTTGAGCTATGACGTCAACAGATGGACACATCATTACATCAAAACACAAAATCAGGCATATATTTGGATTGGTTTGACTAAACAGGCTCAAACGATGCAAACTTACTGAGTCGACAAGACTCAGCATTGTGATTGTTTTATTAGGTTCCCATGGTAACAGGTTCGTTCCCAGGCCACTTTGTATATAATTTTTTTTCTACTTTTCGTCATTGCAATTACTGTTTTATTGTTTTAAACAGTATTTCAGAATTGTAAATCATGGAAAAAGGATGTCAACTTCCTAAAACAAATAAGTTTCTGTAAATATGGTTGAAAACAAAGAATTATTGTAAAGGAAGAGAGTAATTTGGAAACTAATCTGTTACCATAGCAACCACATTAGAACTATGACAATGTGTAGTTCTCATGACTGAGTAAGACAGCAAGGTTTGAATCTATTTAGTTGAACCAGTCTGAAGATGTTCCTGATTTTCAGTTTCTTTGTAATGCTGTGTCCAACTTGTGACGTTACAGCTCAAATAATATAAAGCGTAATAATTCATATGAAAAGCATGTAAAATCCATTTTTCATTATTTTAAGTATTCTTTCAAACACAATCATAAAAAACTGGGGCGAATTTTCATTTATATACACTTTAAAGGCACCACATCAATATAATGATGAGTTGTCCCGTAGTGTGGATAAATACGTCAGTATAAATGAATAATACTAATATTTTAGTTACCTGTAGTGTCACATTTATATTTAGCTTTTCACAGTTTAGATAAATGTAGTCTTTTTGTTTCACAAAAATAGGCCTCTCTTTTGATCATACCCAGGCATTAATGTTCCATGCCCTATAGCCACATGTTTGCATCGTGGACCTATTTTAGAATTTTAGTCGCTAAAGGTATAGGATTAGTTTGTATATCACCATTAAACTTTAAAAGATGACTTAATACAATGCGTAGTGGAAGAATCGGCATCCAAGAACAAGTTTTAATGAGTTCGCCATCGGTCGCTGGTTCGAGATTTAAATTTTAATTATAATAGTAAAAAATCCGAATCTCATATTAATTAATTAATTAAGATTAATTCGAAAGTTATAACTTCTCCCTCTCCCTCATGGACAGATTGCCATAAATTTAACTGATATGTTGCTTATTCTACTGCTATTTTCTGGAGGATTATTATTATTTTTTTGACATTCCAGTCTAGTGTCTTAACGTCATAATTGGTTCTATAACGGTATAAATAGGGATCCTAACCATACAACGATCACCTCTTATGTAGATACTAGATTGAATTGTCAAAACGTTGAGTCATGGACAGTAACTTTTAAGTTACTTTCAAAAAACCTTTTAAGCCATAGTAGCGTCAAACTATGTCTTATATAATAGGGGATATTACACAGTGGCGAAGAAATAATATCTCGCGAATGATGGCAGCGAACGAGCGATATATTTGTTCTTGCCACAAGAATATCTAATTTATATTTTTGATCAACCTGTGATATATTCTATTTATTATATGCACAATTAAATTGGACTCATGGACGTGTTATTGACAAACGGGGGTTGAATCTGAAAACTACAGCAGCTTGAGCAAAAACTCTCGCAAATACAAACAAAAGATACAAAGTTGCCAAATATTTGATCTGACATGAAAAATGAAAGCAACGGATTCTCTATTTCTTGCTTTATTAAAAAAGTTGTGAAAAGTAACTTGTCAATAAAGGCATTCGCGAGCGTGCATACGATAAATACAACATTCGATTAGCAAATGTAATGGATTAAGGATACTACTAGTGTTTTACTTCCTGGGAAATTACTCTTCTCCATATAATAACATTGGATTGTATCACTGGTTTGTATCACCTTCTTGGTGGGCCAGAGAGTATTCTGATCACATTGTAACAGTACTTGCTTAGTATTGTCTTTTAACAACTTACATATATGTAGTGGTGTATATTTTTATTATTTATCGACGATCGTGCTTTGCTTAGGTTATGAGTTTGACAAGATATTATTTTTAATATGATAAATGGCAATTTTGTTTGTAATCATATGAGTTATTCGAAAACGAAACCATTATTCATCATCGTCTATCACCATGATAACTAGAAATACGAATTCGCAATAATCCCCTCGTTCTCCTTTTCTACCTCTAAACCAACCAACCAAGCCCCCCCCCCCCCCACCCCACCGCTAGAGATTCTTTCCCCATGCATGGTCACCAGTGCCCAGACCGCGTGTGTCGATAACAAGTCCTTAAAAGCCGGTTCGTCGTATGCAGATTTTGAACGCTATCTCGGCCAATATTTACTCGATTTCAATTCTGAAAACAGTTTTGGAATTACGGAGTCTAAATACATAACGTACGTGTCTCTTATATTACGAGAACGTGCATACCATTCGTAAAAACGGTTTATGTACTTAGAAATTATTTGGCAATCAGCCAGCCAGGCCCAACCGCCTCGTCGTATATATCCTGCACGTTGTGCAGAAGAGCTATTGCTATACCCTCGGAGTCCGCGTCCGTGTCTGCGTCAAATGATAAGGTATATGATATGATAAGGTATATGTAATGATAATGTGTTTAGCATTGAACCAGACGTATATACCCCACACGATATCAAGCGTTTTCTCGAGCTTTCAGTATTTTGTAGTGGCGAAGAAGGCCATGATAACTGGTCATGATATGTAAACTCTAAGATGAATTACATATTATTATTCAAAATTCAGAAATATATTGTTTTCAAAATATGCAGATGATTATAATTTAGCTAGCTCAGAGACGGAGGAGCGATTATGGAATATCCGTCAGCTTTTTAACTTAAATTTACTGACATAAATCAAGAATGTGAAATCGTATTTATTAATAACTTTTAGTTAAACCTAAAGTAATGTAATTTTAAAGAACGAAGCAATTCTATTACGACAATTTTCAACAATTTGACACGCTTTAATGACCATTTAATAGTATAAGCGTTACTGCTATTCTGTGCCTACTGACCCAGCGGCTCTTAGAAATTGAGCACTGTATAGAACTGCTTCGTTCTTTAAAAAATCCAATTTATTTTTGTCCTGGAGTTCTCCAATTAAACCTATTGTAGATAAAATAAACGGAATTTTTAAAGAACGAACCAGTTCTATACAGTGCTAACTAAAATTTTACTCCTGCAAATTTCTGTGTCAGGTACACGAAGTAAGATCTATACCTTACTTGATTCTAGAAGACTTAATATTATCGAATACTTCTAGCTCACTTTGTAATTTCTTGCTATCCCTCTCCTTTCTTTCCATACTGGTGTGTCTTAGAATGATTTCTATTCTCATATAGGTTTCAGGCACAATTGCTCCCTGATTCCATTTTACTTCAATGTTTACGTTTCTAAATATAAATCGTCGCTTGACTTGACAAATTTGCGTTTCGATCAACATTTATAAAATCACTCACTGTTCCTTGCATTTGAAGGACTAACTGTTGTGATCAATGGCTTATAGATTTACAACTATTTCACAAGATTTGAATAGGTTATATTTGCTTTTATTTGGCATATCACTCATAAATGAATTTCAGAAGTAATAGATCAAACACGAGTTTGAGTGTTTCATCAGGGGTTCCAAACACGAGAAAACAAATGAAAACCGAGGGCGTAGCCAGAGGTTTTTATTGTTTTCGATAGTTTGGAGTCCCCTGATGAAACAAGACAAACGAGTGTTTGATCTAGCTTCTCAAACGAGTATTCCTATAGCGATTTGCTCCCATAGCGATTTTATTTTAATATGTAGATTAAGAAATGTGATCCAGTTCACTAGGGATTTTCCTACAGGTTTTCATTGGGTATTAAAACTCGTGCATGTGATGTGGTATACGTTCATGGATTGGCTACGATAAGTCATGAATTATTAATGAGTTTGAGAACAGTGTTTACAATATGGAGCAACTGGCAAGCTATGGCCGTGCGCCCATGAACGTTTCTGTGCACGCATACTCATATTCTGTGCTCATACTGTACTCGACTTTTCCTTTTGTCTTTTCTAAAAATTAGTTCCACGCGATATCTCACATAACAAAGGAAACTTTTATTTTCCGCCTATTGGAGATTCGACGTTTAGGGCGTTTTTCCACTTGGCGAATATTTTCGGAAGCAAATTTCTATATTCATAATATTTCTGATTAGTTCCAGCTGAGAGCTCATAAGAGAAATGTATAGGACGTAATTGGACAATCATACTGTAGTTGGAACAAATAGTGTTCATTTGACTATTAAGTGCGTCGGATAAATCTTAATTCAATTCATAATATCAGTCTGAGGAATTCAGTATAACGAATTTGCAAGTGTAAATAGAAATGCAAATGTCTATTGTGGTTTTATCCTGATGTTATGAATTAAAATAAGTTTTATTCCGACGCAGAACTCGTCATTTTGATGCGCAGTGGACATTACGAACTGGCTCATTAGATAAATTTACCCAAGAGTATTGCATAATATGTGGTGATTTCAAGATTGACTGCCTATCACAAGAAGGTCAGAAGCAGCAGATAGTTAAAATAGTTGGTAGCTCATATCAGCAAAAGTTGCATCTACCTTCTTATACAACCGATAATGAATCACTTCTGGTTACAAGTGGAATATATGAATCATATTTTTCAGACCACAAACGGTGTGGCATGTCCCTTAAAATAGATGAGACATCCATATACATTATACATATAATACATACATCATAATGTTCGCTTCATAATATGTCTTACACACAGGTTAAAGATTAAAAGTTAAAAAACAACCAAACGTAATTTTCAACTACAATGTCATCTTCAGGGTTCAAATTAACTATTAACTAACCTTCGCGACGGCTGCAAAGCTGAGTGAATAATCAAACTAAACCTTAATTGGTTAAACAACCTGTTGACAAACATATTTTGTATACTATAATAAAATTGTCGTATATTATGTAATAAAAGATTGCTGGTAGCGTACAGGAACAACGAGACCATTGGCTGCGTTATAAAACAACCCAAGGTCATAAGCAAGCTTTATAAGAAGCTTATTAGCGACCTTTAGGGCTTTGTCACCTATCCGTCGTTTTGAACGTTATCTCGATCAATATTTAACCAATTTCAATTCTGATAATAGATTTGGAATTAGCGAGCCTAAATACATAACACACGTACCTGTTATTTTACGCAATCGTGTATACCCTTCGTAAAAACCTCTTTATGTAGTTCTTCTGATCACAAATCGATAATGGCCGCTAGCATTTCTCTGCTCAAATATGGTCAGACTCAAACGGATCACCCAAAACGACCTTATACTTCCTTATAAGGATCGAGTTGGTCCTACCATGTGTGGCTTATATATATATATATATATATATATATATATATATATATATATATATATATATATATATATATATATATATATATATATATATATATATATATATATATATATATATATATATATATATATATATATATATATATATATATATATATATATATATATATATATATATATGACCTTTATGCTCTTTATTATATGACCTTTATATGACCTTTCATATGACTTTTATATGACCTTTCTTTATATGACCTTTATTATCGCTCTATGACCTTTAGGTCATATTGCCGAGCGCTCTACAGGATGAACCATTGTCGCTTACGCATTGTGCGAACGCTCACTGCTTGCAGTTTGAGCGCTCTGGCATGGTTTTTGATGTCCCACATTTTGTGTGCATCAAGGGTGACTGTAAATAGCAGTTATCTTCATCCTGCTCATCAGCACTACACTGATGAGGCCCAAAAGGCCGAAACGGTACCGTCTGTAGTTAGATATCGCTCTGGTCATAGGTCATATGGTCATATTGAGCGCACTACAGGATGAACCATTGTCGCTTACGCATTGTGCTCACTGCTTGCAGTTTGAGCGCTCTGGCATGGTTTTTGATGTCACACATTTTGTGTGCATCAAGGGTGACTGTAAATAGCAGTTATCTTTCATCCTGCTCATCAGCACTGCACTGATGAGGCCCAAAAGGCCGAAACGGTACCGTATATATATATATATATATATATATATATATATATATATATATATATATATATATATATATATATATATATATATATATATATATATATATATATATATATATATATATATATATATATATATATATATATATATATATATATATACGTGTAGGTTTTGGTCTACGAAATGCAAAGAGTGCTCAACAACATATAGCTAGAGCAAATAATAGATTTTCGCTTACCTCAAAACTGGTCTGCTACAACTTGTTTCATCTGTAGGTCACTGCAGTCACTTCAGGCAGGTCACTGCCTGAAGATTCTTTTACAGATGAAACAAGTTGTAGCAGACCAGTTTTGAGGTAAGCGAAAATATATATATATATATATATATATATATATATATATATATATATATATATATATATATATATATATATATATATAATATATATATATAATATATATATATATATAATATATATATATATATATATATATATATATATATATATATATATTATAATATATATATATATATATACGAACTATTCGTGAGAAATGGAATGCTACCAAGGCGAGATTATCACCCTCGCTTCGCTCGGTCGAGATTATCACCCTCGCTTCGCTCGGTCGAGATTATCACCCTGACTATACAGGACTCGAGATATTTTCCAGAAAAAACCTAAAATCTTGTTGATTCGTCGCTAAGTAGACTACCTAACTATATTACAAGAATCGCGGCAATATGGTTTTGAAATTATCTTCCAACTTCTAGTCATAAACCCTGAAAACTAATACCCTATATTACAGGAACTTATTAATAAATAAATGTTATTACCATATTCTTTCGTTGTTGCCAAACTCTCTTCGAAAACAAGCAAGTGAAATATGAAGAATACTATCCACTCCATCCCGATGTGTCTTCACTGGTTGACTCTGCAAGCAAATAAAGAAAGTTTGCATAATTTATTTCAAAATTAGAACATTTTAATACGATTATTTTAAAATTCGCAAGGAATAAATCTTGCAAATCGTCATTTTCACAGAACGATCCGGAGACCTCTGTCATTTTTCCGATTCCTCATGCTTTCCTTTTCTCGGAAACAGAATATTTAAGATTCTCTAGAAAACAATGTCCTCAATCAATACTCGTCTCTAGCTTTTTTGTTTTCTCAAAAATCGTCAAACAGTATCCTACGAACTTACGTACATAAAAAAGACGTAACTTATCCGACGTAACTTATCAGTCTTAAAAGTTTCTAGTTTAATTTTGACGCCAACCATAGATAATAGCATCGGAACAGCGTGTCGTGCAACGTACTGTAGCGTTGCAGAGGCAGTGTCGTGCAACGTTGTTTGGCCGCCATTTGAATGTTTGCCATTGGCAGGACGTCCGATGTATACAAGTAAGTAGTATAGAATATGGGGGTACAACCTCACTTTTTACATGGAAATTAGATCTCAATTACCATCTCATTTTCATCTGATGAATTGTGATATCTATATGCGCAGCTTTTAATACCATCGTTTAACAAATATATCTTATCATCAAAATAAGATAGAGACACTTTATTTATTTCACAACTTCCCATATTTCTAATGTCTTTATTTTATGTACATGTAGCATATGTTTTTTTATTAAATAGTACGTAATGCTCAATCTGCTTTCGAATTAGAACATTTTTTCCCCTTAGTAGTCTTCCCATCCTTTTCGTTATCCTACATCTTACTTCTAAAACCAACGAATTGAAGGAGCGCCAGCCGTTTTATCCTTCATTTTTCCAATCACTTCCTTACTCTCTTTAAAGTAGAATGGCGAGTCTTCTAGGTTATCTGAGTTATCAAACATTTCTTTGTCTTTATGGAAGTCATTATACACATCATCGGCTTCTATTTCATAAGTTAAACTATCTGTGGCTGTGAATAGTACTTTAGCTCCATTCCCATATCTATTTTTAATATAATTATAATGGAAGTCGTATAAGCTCATACTGTGTTAATACCTCTTTGATTTTATGTATTGCTACTAATTGTTTCGTTAAACATTTTGGATGATATTAATGGTGGTTTCGTTGCCCATTTAGAAGATTGTCTTCATTAGTCACAAGCTTAACAAGCATCTATCCTCTCTTTAAGGTTCTCTATCGCCTTTCTAAATACACTATTATTCATTAGTTTAAAGAAGTCTTTCTCAAATGCGTTCTTCGCCACAGTTCTCCAAGAGGATTGATCAAACTCTAACACTCAATATGTCTCTTATTTATCTTCAACCTCAGTCTAGATACAACTGTAAGTTCATATAATGAACCACAAAAATTAAGGATTAACTTACTAACACTACTGTGAATACGTCAAATTTGTCTTTTATCTTTTATTAGTATTTTTTAGCAAATAAAGAAACTTCTTTGGATAAATATGCATACATATACATATACAACACTATACGAGGGTGATAATCTCGACCGGTGAGAATTCATTTCCCGCCATAAAATTCCCGGGCGCCTAAAATCAAAGCGCGTCCAAATGCGTCCTTTTTGTTGCCATGGTAATCAAAGGAAATGAGAGAAAATGATGTTAAAGAGTTGCACTCGAGGCACGTAGGTTAGGACACGGTTAATGGTTAGGATTTATAAGGGTTTGTTATTGCGACGTCCTGAATTTGCAACGTTTTTTTGACTGGTTAAATTTGGCGTTTAAATTACGTTTAAATTTAAATTGACGCCAGCGCGACAAATTAACCGCCTTTCGAAAGAGCCGCCATTCGCCGACGGCGAAAGTCAAATGCCAAGCAATATATCGTGACTGCAATACCAGACCGTCAAAATAAGCCATATTCCGCACAAAATCAGCGGATGCAGTAATGTTTGTTTTGAACAAACATAACTATGGACTTTAATGATTTCATGCCGAGACTGTAGTGATGACAGTCAAGCAAGTTATCTTTTGAAATATTCATCAGTATACCTATGGATAATTTGCTTGGACACAAATACAGCTAAATAAATTAGTATTATCAAACAAAGGCTAATAATAATACACTGCGAGTCTGCCTTTACGAAGTGTCTACATATTCGTAGTACAGGAGATAACATATTAAATATATAGGCGTTCGTTCCCAACACGCGATTAATGAACGAGTTCGATAAACATTAATATGCCTTTTCTGCATTGTTTTTTGGTTAGGGTGAGCAATTTGAGTAGGTTTAGGGTTAGGGTTAGTATTTTGGTGATATTAGGGTTAGCATTTCGTTGAATCGTAATAGACTACCGTCGTACTCAGATACTGTAACGAATAGCCACTGTCTTCACTTTATCGTTTATTAACGGCATAACGCTTTGACTTGAATGACGAAGGGCTTTCGCTCGAAACGTTGAATAGACCTGTTACACACTATTTTGGCTATTCGCCAACCTTTAAGATATCTGTATTTCTACACTGCTTATAGTGCCTACACAGTGCGCAGAACAACGTATTATAGTAATCTTCAAAAAAAAAACAATGTTAGTTGTACAGTTGTAGTACTGTATTGTTATTGCTCAGAAATATTTAGACACATTTTGATATACTTAACAGAGAGATGTATTGGTATATTCCATTAGAAAGCCCTTAAAAATTACAATTGTGGTGCAAGTTCGAAGATTGTAGCATCACGGAACAATATAAAAGTTTGAAAGTGTGTAATGTTTTTAATGTTTTAAAAAATATAATTTTTGGAAACTGATCATTCCTAACTCGGGACTTGAAACTGATTTGTGAATAGAAACCCTAGAATTGGTTACTCTTGTAATTAGAAGGAAGTTAAATTGTGTAATGCTATGTTAAGAAATTCCGTGAAGGAATTACATCATTTCTAAAGAACTAATTTCATCTCAATGAATCTGTTCATACATACATATTTCAGCACCTTATCAATTGCCTTAATTGACAATCTGCAGGACATACAACTTTTGAGTTAAAATTAGTTTTTGTAACATTGTACTGTACATATATGAATTACATGTTTATATTTGTAATAACTTTAATTTTTTAGGAAATAAGACCGCCATTGATACCAGTGTTAGCATTGAAGGGGCTATCCTGTATAAATATTATTTTATTATTAATAATAATAATAATAATGCCTAATGCAGATATCATATTTTGATGGTTAATCAAAAGCCATATACGTGCAACAAAGCGTGGCATAAAACCTATTTATTGTTTTGCATAAAAACTATTTATTGTTTTGAGATTTTCTTGTCTTGCAATTATTTATAATTCCATTTGGTCCATATAGAAAAATATTTACCCTCGGTCTCAAAATTGTCCCTCGGCCTGCGGTCTCGGGCCATTTTTGAGACCTCTAGCAAATATTTTTCTATAATAATATAATAATAATAATTTAATTCTAAGGGCATTACAAAAAATCCTCAATTCCCTTACAGTTACAATGCTAAGAAATTACAAGAGAATATTCAGAATAGAATAAGTAACTAAGATAAATGATAATATACAATCTTAATGATTAATATCATTAGGAATTAAAAAGATAAATTTTAAGTTTCAAGTTTTTAAACAGGTTTACGAACAGGAAGCCAATGTAGCTTCCGAAGGATCGGTGAAATATGGTCTTTTTTCGAATATTTGTTACAAGTCTGGCAGCAGAATTCTGGATCCGTTGGAGTTTCGAGATCTCCTTATCAGGAAGGCCAATAAGCAGGCTATTGCAGTAGTCCAGTTGGACGTAACAAATGCATGAATCAACTTTTCGGTACCGGAAGGATCAAGATACATACTGATTTGACCTTAAGCGTTTGATGGAGAAAGATGCCGACTTACAAAGTCTTTTAACACGAGAAGACATCGTCAGCAAGTGATCTAGATACACACCAAGATTCCTTACTTCCAATGATGGCGAAATTAGTGAGTCTCCAAAACTTACTTGTGAGATACTGTAGGGTTATGGCGCAGATAGCGTGAGCTAAAATGGACAACCTCTGTTGTTGAAGCATTGCATACAAGCTTGTTGTTCTCCATCCAAGTCATGATATCTCTAGTACATTTCTCGAGTGTTTCCAACGCAGCTGTCCTTTCAGATTTTTCCATAACAAGATACATTTGAGTATCATACTTTGAGTATCATTTGAGTGCTCTATAGGCCGACTGCATAACAGGGTAAAGCTGGTTAGCATCAAGATGATAATGTAACTGAATAGTAACCACACGTTCCACAGTTTTAGACAAGGATACATTGGTTATCTGCCTAAAGTTGTTTAATACTTCCGGATCCAAATTTGACTTTTTGATTGATGGAAGAACCAGCCCGTGTTTTAATAAAGAAAGTACAACCCCCGTATATAAAGATTGATTGATGATTGAAGTCAGCGGAACTGACAGTTTGTCAATAAACATCTTGAGCAGATGGTTGGAATTAATAGAGTCAAGAGAACACGACTTAGATGGAGAATTCATAACTACATTTTTGATGAGGTCAGAGGACAAGGAGGAGCATGTAGTAAGTACGCATGATATTGGCGTAACAGAAGGAGAAACAGACAAACATTGTAGCGACGTGCTCAAACCCTGCCTCAGGAAAATGATTTTGTCACTAAAATTAGCGCAAAATCTGTTAGCAAGGACCAAATGCGAGGTATATGCCTGTAAAGGTCGTTGTGGATTCGGTTTAAATAACTGATCTATAAGTCGAAAAAGTTGTTTGTCATTTGAACTCAATACCTTATCATTATATAATATTTGGTGGATTTATCATTGAAAATCTGTTCATGGATTTCCAGACCAGATGATAGCCTGCACTTTCTTTCTCTAATTTTAATGTCCGTAAATGTTCAGAATACCGTGGATTAGTGAGGTATTAAGGTTATCAAACGGTCATGGATCGGAGCATGCTTATAACAGAGTGATCTGATGGCAATTCAGCAGAGACTTTTACATTAGAGATCAAATTGCTACCAAAATTAGTAATAATCAGATCTAACATGTGACCTTTACTATGCGTTGAAAAGTTTACATGTTGTTTAAGTACAGCATAATCAATGAGTTATTTAAAGTATTCGGTATCAGGGCTACTGGTATCCATATGAAAATAGACATGGGGAGTGGAAAACTGAAAGATCTTCAAGAAGGTTGAAGAAATCATTGAAAAACATAGTCGTGGTAAGTTTGTTTTTCTTTGAAGGGGGGGGGGGGGGCTGTATATTGATACAAGTCATAGAATGGCACGGCCAACCATGACGTTGATATCAAGACATTCCATGGCTGTGTGTGTAATAAGAACATTGTAAGTAACAGTGAAACCTTACGCACACAATGGCCGCAACACCTCCACCTTTCATATTTGTTCTTGGCGAGTGGAAAAAATCGTAACCAATCAAAGTTTTCGAAATATCTGCGAAATTCCGGTCATCATGCTTATCGCCATTAAGGCAGGTTTCCGTAATTACCATTATATCAAGATGATTGGAAATGACAAAGTCACATAGCGTTGTGGTCTTGTTTCTTATCGAGCGAGCGTTCCAAAGGGAGAAACGAAACTTAGGAGAATATGATAGAAGGGTTGATTTGGAAATATTCACATTAATAAGATTTCTAACATTTATACTCCACGACTATTTGTCCAGTTGTTTACGATGACATTTGAGCTTAAATAAACAGTATTATGAAATAATACTTAATGAAGATCTTGGTGAATAATTAGTCGCTTCATTGATTTCTGTATCAAAATTTCGAATTCTTATCACAGATTTCATTGATAATATGCTTGATAATAAGCTTGTTCTTTTCTTCCACATTTTCCGTGGGACTGAGCATTTGGTTTACACATCTCGTTCCAAAAGGATAATATCGATTGTTACTATTAGGACGACGGCTTTTGAAAAATTCAATGCTCTTAGATACGGGTTTTGATTATTATTTGGTTTTAATAAGACATTAGGAATTCTAACCCGATTGTTGGTGAGGATAGGTTAATATACATTAAGTTGTGGAGCTGGCAGCGATGTGGATAATTTAATATTGATGCTCTTGAGAGGTCTCCACGCAGGGCAGAGAAACTGATCTTTCCTAAGCCTGGACATGAAACTGATCGGTTAATAGAAACCCTAGGATTGGTACCATGCTAGTTAAATCTAAGAAATGTCTTGAAGGCATTTTACCACTATTTCTAAAGAACTATTTTAGTCAATGAATCTGTCCATTGCATACATGCAGGAGCATTATCTATTGCCTTAATTGACAATACTGCATTTGTAGGATTTATACAACTTTCAAGTTATAATTAGTTTTTGTAACATATTGTGCATAGGTATATATGAATATTTGTAATGAATTTATATTTGTAATAAATAATAATTGTAATTTGTTAGGAAACAGGACCCCATCAATACCAGTGTTAGCATTGAACAGGCTATCCTGTATTTTTTTATTATTATTAATAATGCCTAATTCCCAATCCCAGAGTGTTGTCAGACCTCTTAAAATTCTGCCTGGAAAACCTCTATTGCTTTCATAATATTAAATGCACATATATAACCTATATTCAGGATGACATATGACTCCTCAGTGGTATATTCTTGCAATTAGGAAGGCGCAGGGATTGTTCTTGCTAAAGTGGTAAAAACTTCTAATTCAAGTGTGGATGATCTAGTTGACATATAGTACTTGCTAGTTGTTCAATTCCTAACAAGTTCTGCTAACATAGTGTCAACATACCCAATGTCAATATAATCCAATATACAGTAAGCTGTATTTTACATTCCAAGCCTAGGTACCAGCATTGTCCAAGCCTATCCACTAGGCCTGCATCTACTGTAGGCCTAATATGTTCCATATGGATGGAGTAAACACAGTTTGGTTTATTGAATTCAGACCAGTATACATATGATACGATACATGAACAATCCTGAAGCTCATATCCTCAAATAAATTATTCTGAGTCCCAGACAGGAATCGAACCAGCTGGCTGTAACCTTCTGATTGTTGGTGACTCTAACCATTAACTCATATGGAGAGAGAAGATTACAATGATGTACTGGTTCGATTGATATATGTACTGCCTATATGCGGCAGTTACTATAGTATCAGTAATGCTTGGATGAATTTGTTAAATACTTGGAGTAATGCTTGGATGAATATATACACTGCTGTAGTGCATATATATATATATATATATATATATATATATATATAATATATATATATATATATATATATATATATATATATATATTTTCGCTTACCTCAAAACTGGTCTGCTACAACTTGTTTCATCTGTAAAAGAATCTTCAGGTCACTGCCTGAAGATTCTTTTACAGATGAAACAAGTTGTAGCAGACCAGTTTTGAGGTAAGCGAAAATCTATTATTTGCTCTAACTAAATGCATTCACTCTTTGCATTTCGTGGACCAAAACCTACACGTATATATATATATATATATATATATATATATATATATATATATATATATATATATATATATATATATATATATATATATATATATATATATATATATATATATATATATATATATATATATATATATATATATATATATATATATATATATATATATATATATATATATATATATATATATATATATATATATATATATATATATTATATGGTTTAACCCACATTCAGCAAAAACGTGAAAACCAACGTAGGCCGCAGATTTCTAAACCTTATCGATAAACATTTCCCGAGAACCAACAAACTCCACAAAATCTTCAATATGAACACCGTGAAAGTCAGCTATAGCTGCATGCCAAACATGAAAGCTGCCATCAACGCACACAACACCCACATCCTTTCAAAAACAAAACCTAACGATGTGCCAGCACAAAGTAAATGCAACTGCCGGAGAAAGGAAGAATGCCCAATTCCAGAAAATTGTTTAGCCACCAACGTGATATACAAAGCCGAAGTAACAACAACAGACAACGCTGAAACAAAGAAATATATTGGAATGACATGCAACGAATTCAAAGTGCGGTACAGAAACCATACCAAATCTTTCCGCGACGAGAAACACTCAAATGAAACAGAACTATCCAAATACATTTGGGATCTCAAGAAAAGTCGACGCATCTTCTCTTTGAAATGATCAATTTTAAAATGTGCCACCGCATACCAGAGTGGAGCAAAGCAATGTAACCTTTGCTTGGAAGAAAAGTTATGCATTTTAAAAGCGAAAAATGAAAATCTACTCAACAAACGTTCCGAACTTGTTTCAAAATTCCGCCACGAAAACAAATTCTATTTATGGAATACACGACGCACAAGAAAAAAATGACACCTACTTTTAACCCTGGGATGCCATACAAAGAACAGTTGAATTGAATAATCTTCAGTTGCCTGAAGATCGCACATAGCGTGAAACTCCGAGTAGCACAGAACTTTTGAAGTTAAACTTTTATAACTCGCTCTACCGATTTCGGTATCGAGCACTTTGTCTGTACTGGACACAATATATTCTAGTATTTATACAGCTCCTGTTCTCAGTTGAGCACTGTAGTTTGTCCGTGTACTCACCTCCAACAAACTCCAAAATGAAGAAGATTCAATTCAACTATTCCTTGAAGAACATCCCTCTACCTAAACCAGATTTATACAGAAAAATGATCATTCCGAAAGTCGAAAGTGTTATAAAGCGTATGAGATGGAAAGCACACTTCTTCATTAACGGAAGCAATGAAGCCACCGATAACAAGTTAGGACTGAAGTCGAGAAATAATCCTCCGCAACTCAAATAATTAAAAGATTTCGAAGAAGATATGCTAAAGATGATAGAGAACCTTGAATTCCGAAATGTCAACGACCAGTTCCTCAACACTCTAGCGAGCGATGCTAAGAAAATACAATCAACACCCAACGTCTTAGTCTTCGCCGACAAAACAAGAAATATATACGAAATGGACTCGCAGAAATACAACCATCTACTAACAAACAACATAACAACGAACTATAAACTAGGAAACGAAGCGACCGTAGATAGCATCAACCGAGATTCAGAAGACATACCGAATGAACTTAATATATGCAACAGGATACAAACCATGGCGAAGAAGCAGGCATTTATCTCACTTAAAGATCACAAAGAAAATTTCGAAAACCACCCAAAATGTCGATTGATCAACCCGGCAAAGAGCGAGTTAGGCAAAGTAAGCAAAGTTTTCCTGGATTAAATCAACTCCAATCTTCGACCCCTTAACCACGTAAACCAGTGGAGAAATTCCGATGCCGTCATCGAATGGTTTAACAGCATTGACCAGAAAAGCAATCACACCTTCATGTCATTCGACATAGTCGAGTTCTACCCCTCCATCACCGAAGATCTACTTAACAAAGCAATCACCTGGGCCAGCAAGCAAACCGCCATCACAGACCAACAAATAAAGGTCATCAAACACGCGCGTCAGTCACTGCTGTTTAACGAAGAGAAACCATGGGTTAAGAAAGGGAGCGCAAGCACATTTGATGTGACAATGGGGAGCTATGACGGAGCAGAGATATGTGAGCTCGTTGGTTTGTTCATCCTAGAAAAATTAGGAGAAACATTCGGACACGAAAACATCGGTCTATACAGGGACGACGGCCTAACTGCATTGAAGAACGTAAACGGTAGACAAGCTGACAAATCGAGAAAAACATTAATAGAGATCTTCAATAGCTTCGGACTTAAAATCGCCGTACAAACAAACCAGAAAATCGTTAACTTCCTCGACATCACCTTCAACTTACAGAACGGCACATTTCAACCGTACAGGAAGCCAAACGACGAACCACTCTACATCCACAGCCAATCAAACCACCCACCTTCGATTCTGAGACAGCTCCCAAATTCAATCAACAAGCGAATATCAAAACTTTCATGCGACGAACCAACATTTCAAGCGGCGGCCCCAGCATACCAAGATGCCCTCAAACGCAGCAACTTTGATGACAACTTGACATACCTGAATGACGAAGCCTTTTCCAACGCGACTCCGAGACGACAACGACGAAGAAAGATTATATGGTTTAACCCACCATTCAGCAAAAACGTGAAAACCAACGTAGGCCGCAGATTTCTAAACCTTATCGATAAACATTTCCCGAGAACCGACAAACTCCACAAAATCTTCAATATGAACACCGTGAAAGTCAGCTATAGCTGCATGCCAAACATGAAAGCTGCCATCAACGCACACAACACCCACATCCTTTCAAAAACAAAACCTAACGATGTGCCAGCACAAAGTAAATGCAACTGCCGGAGAAAGGAAGAATGCCCAATTCCAGAAAATTGTTTAGCCACCAACGTGATATACAAAGCCGAAGTAACAACAACAGACAACGCTGAAACAAAGAAATATATTGGAATGACATGCAACGAATTCAAAGTGCGGTACAGAAACCATACCAAATCTTTCCGCGACGAGAAACACTCAAATGAAACAGAACTATCCAAATACATTTGGGATCTCAAGAAAAGTCGACGCATCTTCTCTTTGAAATGGTCAATTTTAAAACGTGCCACTGCATACCAGAGTGGAGCAAAGCAATGTAACCTTTGTTTGGAAGAAAAGTTATGCATTTTAAAAGCGAAAAATGAAAATCTACTCAACAAACGTTCCGAAAAATGCCGCCACGAAAACAAATTCTATTTATGGAATACACGACGCACAAGAAAAAAATGACACCTACTTTTAACCCTGGGATGCCATATAAAGAACAGTTGAATTGAATAATCTTCAGTTGCCTGAAGATCGCACATAGCGTGAAACTCCGAGTAGCACAGAACTTTTCAAGTTAAACTTTTATATATATATATATATATATATATATATATATATATATATATATATATATATATATATATATATATATATATATATATATATTATATATATATATATATATATATATATATGTATATATATATATCGAATCAGTACATCATTGTAACCTTCACTGAGTCTCAGTAGCTCAAATGTTAAAGCATCTAACCAGCAATCCGAAAGTTACAGGTTTGATTCCTGTTCAGGACTCATTGTCTGATGATATGAGCTTGACAATCATCCGTACAACTGTACAACTAACAATAACATGGTTGTTGTTTTATTGAAGAGTGCTATAAGATGTTGTTCAGCGTACTGTACATTGTAGGCACTATAGGCAGTGGCACTGCCAAAATAGTGTGTAACAGGTCTCAAGCATTCAACTTTTCGAGCGAAAGCCCTTCGTCACTTAAGTCTCAAGACAAATCAAATCAGTTACTGACTTACTGTAATAAACGATACAGTAGTCAAGGCAGTGGCTATTCGTACGGTAGCAGTAATTAAGGTGGTAGTCTTTTAGAATTCAACGAAATGCTAATCCTAATATCACCAAAATACTAAACCTAACCAAATTACTAACCCTAACCAAAAAACTATGCTGAAAAGGCATATTAATGTACTAATGTTTATCGAACTCGGCCGGAAATCGAGGGTAATGCCTTGTTTATATCTCCTATCTTACAAATATATAGATACTTAAAAGTTAAAATAAAAGGCCTTCGTTCAACACAAACTAATTTCTTTTCCTGTGTTCTTGTCCGGGCAAAGTATCCATAGGCATAGATGAATATTTCCAAATATAACTTGCTTGTCCGTCAACAAGTTTCGGCATGAAATCAGTGTTTGATCAAACCAAACATTACTGCATCCGCTGATTTTGTGCGGAATATGGCTTGTTTTGAATGTCTGGTATTGCAGTAATTATATCTTTTGTCGCTGTCGCTCTCCTTTTTTCCGTAGTCTTTCGACCTTTTGCTCCTCGGTTTCAATTCGGTTTTGCTTTTGCCGCCTTCCTCTTCCGCTTCTTTTTGTTTTGTTTTGTATTGCTTGTTGTTTATCCAGAGCAATAAATAAAACACCTTGAATATTATTACCATTTCAATTTTTGCATTATTCACCAGGCCATTTGGACGGCGGTTGATGGAAATAAATATAAACCCATCACTGCAGACCCAAGCGTCCTCCCCCCGTGATAAGGGACTAAACGCCGGTCGATATTAGCACCCTTGCCCTCAGGCCTTCGGCCGGGCGAGGGGATCAAAGGATGACCGTTTCTTAAGCATCAGACAGTCCTCACTAATACTAGGACTTTATATTGGACCTGCTTTAAGTGGTCACTGTAATGAGCGGTAACTTGTGTGATCTATAACGGAGACAGCAAAATACAGATTTGACTGTACTGTTTTATGAGAGTTGTTCGCTTTTTTCCAAAAAGAAGTTGAACTTCGACATTGTTAAAAAATCAAAAGAGACCTGTCAAGATAAAAATGTTGAAGGTGCAGGATAGACAAGCGAGTAATAATTAATGTCATCATGGATAGGAAAACTCTGTTGGATTCAGGGAAAACAAAAGTCTGCAATTTGTCTACAAGAAAGGCAATAACAACTAATTTTGGAGATCCTTTTGTGAAAGTCCGCGCTCACTTGGTTGAACCATTTGCAAATATTCCTATCATGTTACCATTTAATAATGTTGCAAGCAATAGTTCCAACACGAGTTCTTCTGATTTCTAAATACGGACAAACCGGTTGCAAATACGAGGCGAAGCCGAGTTTTTTTAACTGGTTTGTCCGTATTTAGACATCAGGGATGGACAATACGAGTATTAGAACTAGCTTCTCAAACGAACCATATTTTGTGAGAAAATCGAGGTTAAAGTTAGCGAAATTTGGCCGTAATCTTTCTCTTATTTCTCAATACTCATTTAATATTGATTTCCTTTGAATTCTCACCATTAATAAATTAATGATTGAGAAGGTTATGCCTAACTAAATGCCGAACTAAATAAGCTTTCAATTTTCCTTTGAGCTGTTTGCTCCCGGGTTTCTAAACATTATCATTCCTTCTTTTTCGGGATCGTTCATCGTTGACTTGTCCTGAACACAATTTTCTGTCAGGATTCTCGTTTGATTTGTTGCTGTCCAGTGCACAAGTATGTACTTCATGATAAGCCACTTTCGCTTTGAAAAGAGGACAAATTAATAAACGGAACAGCGTAAAAGCATAAAGCGAACTTGAGCTATGAGGCCAAAATGAAAGCAATCTGCAATCTGACCCAAGTGTCACTTGAACTTCCAGCATTCCTGTTCACGTGAGAAATACGCATTTCCGCTTTGTTCTCAAAGTTCATTGTAATTGGTAATTTAAATTATATATAAAACTACGATTGATAAGGCCATAAGTAGGTAACCCCCCCCCCCCCCATACAGCGCCCAAAGGGATGCCGCCTCATTAAAAAGTCATTAAGACGGATCACTTTCGTGTGATCATTACTTCAAGCTCATTGGTGAATTTTCAGGCGGACCTCTGCGAAGACATCAAGGATGCCGCCACATTAAAAAGATTCATTAAGACGGATCACTTTTGGGTGATTAACGGATAGAATAGTACACTAACTTGAACCTCATTGGTGAATTTTCAGTCGGACCTCTGCGAAGACATCTCCCTCTTCTTCGCGCGTTTTTTTTTATCCGTGTCTGCGTGCCTACATAAACGCCGGCCAAACATACAATATTACTTTACACTATTCCTCATCAGAGTAAGATCGTTGTCATGGAATGTCTTCACGGTAAACCTGCATCCTCCTCAATAACCACAAATGGACTCTTCTGGTTCTGCGGACAAAAGCCTAGTTGTCAGTTCTTTTGCCCTGAAGAAGATTGTTACATGTTTGGGAAAGCAGTAAACTATTTTCGAGCAAATGGCTGTATACACCCAGTGTGTCCTACTCATCAGAAGCTGGCAACGATGCGAATGGTTAAAGATAAGATGAAAGAAAGTTACGGAAGACCTTACTTCGTCTGCTCTGAGGGGGGAAATGCCTGCTCGTTTTGGCAATGGGGAGATGTCTTCGAGAGTCCTAAACCTTTCTGTCGACATGGCATGGTCTGTTGTGTCCGTAAAGTCAAGAAAGAAAGTGACAACAAAGGTCGTTTATTCTACTGCTGTCTTAAGGAAAGAGAATATGCATGCGGATTCTTTGAATGGAAACCTACAGAGAACTCGCCACGAATTTATAACATTGGGTGCCTGTTTAGTGAGCCATTACAATATCAGTACAAGATCGCAGAAACGGGCAAATCTTTTACAAGTAGAAAAAATGACTCTAAAGAAGCGTATGAAGATTATCTTTTTCAAAAATCTATCGATGCATTGACTGAAGACATGGAAAAACTGAACATTTGCTGAACATATATAATTTTGTATTCTAATTTCTTGTGTAATAAATGTTTTCTCCTACTATACATTTGTACACGTGTCTTTTTTCATATTGGGACGTCAACAGCGCATGCGAGTAAGTGTTTATGTATCCCATAATTTGTAAAGGATACATTCCCACATTTAAAACAGAAACTTTTGCCATTATCCCTACGAATCGATATGGACATAATTTTTGATGAGTTAAAACGACACAACGTTGCTATCGATAGAGATACACTATCCTATAATATTCAAACATGTCTTAGCAAACATCGACACCTGTTTGATAGACTAACCATTCAAGTAAAGAGCTTAAGCCTTCATCACATCTATGAATAAATGGATGTAAATAATTTCGGGAGAATAATCGCGTATCTTTCTCTCGTGTATAGAATGAGGGATTGTTACGACAGTGAAACGATTCGAGAGGCTGTTCAACGAACAGTGAACGATTTTCAGAACATAGACCTGTCGCAATACAAGCATCGTGGTGGTTCTTCGTTACAATTGCTGGGTCCCATATTCCTGGGATTTGTGTGTGCCTATATCGTCTGAGCCGCTGCATTTATAGCGTGTCGTCCACTTCTCCTTATTTATATGCCTCCAACCTTAGTCGTGTGAACATGCCTTGCTGCTGTCTGCCAAGTGGGCTACCTCATATAACCCTTCGAAATATTTTTAGACGAATCCGTTGTGTTTCGGCTTGTTGTGGTGGAAAGATTGTGATTAAGCAATCAGAGTCAGATGAAGAAACAGTATCTCCACGACCTGTACTACAACCCAGAAAGTCCGGCAAGTTTCGGTGGTGTCGATGCTGTTTACCGTGTCGTAAAAAATGACGGGAAATTTTAACTATCGCGAAACGATATAAAAACCTGGTTAAAACAACAAGATACGTATACTTTACATAAACCAGTACGACATCGTTTTAAAAGAAATAGAGTTATTGTCGGAGCAATAGATGAAGAATGGGAAGCAGATTTGGTCATTATGGATTCGTTGGGTAAAGCAAACATTGGCTATAAATACATTTTAACTGTCATTGATGTCTTATCCAAGTATGCGTGGGTAGAACCATTGAAAACAAAATCCGGAGAAAATCTGATTAAAGCCTTTAAGAAGATATGCAAGAAAGGCAGACGTCCCGAGAAACTTCATACCGATAAAGGAACTGAATTTACCAACAGACTATTTCAGAAGCTTTTGAAAGATTACAACATATTGTTTTTCACCACGCATAATGATACCAAAGCGTCTATTGTGGAACGATTTAATCGAACGCTGAAAGGAAAGATGTGGAAATACTTTACAGCTAAGAATACACTAAAGTATATGGATGTGCTACAAAAACTGGTGTATTCCTACAACCATTCGCGACATCGCAGCATTGGAATGAAACCGGTTGATGTGAATCACGAGAATGAAAGCGTCGTGTGGCAACGATTGTACGGTCACGAATCTACCACGCCCATCAAGTATACATTTAACGTGGGTGATCAAGTGCGAATCAGCAAAGCCAGACGAACATTCAAGAAAGGTTACTTACCCAGCTAGACCGAAGAAGTTTTCACCATAACGAAGCGTATACCTAGAAGACCACCTGTGTATAAAATCTCTGATTATCACGATGAGGAGATAGAGGGAACATTTTACGAACAATAGTTGCAAAGCATTATCAAGAAAGACACTGACTTTTTTAGAGTAGAAAATGTGATTAAGTCTCGCATGCGTGGTAAACGCAAAGAATATCTTGTAAAATGGTTAGGTTATTCTAATGATTTTAATTCTTGGGTATCGGCGGATAATGTAAAACATATTTCGAAATAAAAGTATGTGATCTTATAACCTGTGTTCATTTGTGTCTTATACTCGCCGAGATGACAACGCAGTTTTACTTGACGCTCCCAAGTAATAGTTCTATGAAATATTTCCCGGACAATTCTGTAGCGAATTTTAAAGTGAAGCTCGCTGAAACGTTAGAACTGACAGGGGACTGGGAAGTAGCCCTTTCCGAGTTTAATTATCCTCATACATGGAGCACGATACGCGAAGGCAATCAGCAAACCTTTCTCTACAACATTAATGGCACAGGTCCAGATGAAGTGGGCATCATTCAAAGCACACAATACAACAGTGTTACAAACCTGGTTAAAGATTTAAACCATTGCATGACGAAAGAAGGACAAGCTAAGATCAAGTTTACATATAATAAAAATACGCTCAAAGTGATAGTCGATGTGAAAAAAGGCGCAATGGTATGGTTTTCGGGTGATATCGCAACGACTTTAGGATTCGAGCAGGATGCAGTGATTACGAAGAAAACAACGAGTCCTTACGTAGCAGATATAAACGCGGGCTTTTCATCCATATACCTCTACACAAATGTGGTGGATGTACAGTTTGTTGGCGACGTCAAAGTGCCTCTTCTACGAATTGTGAATACGAAAGGAAAATACGGGGAAAATGTTAACGTTACTTTCCGCAACCTTCAATACGTACCCGTAAAAGTGAAATCATTCGAGACGATCGAAATAGATATAAAGGACGACAAAAACGAAAACGTCTCATTTGAATTTGGAAAGTCGATCGTGACACTACACTTCAGACAGAGAAGATCGCAGTATTTTATTTAAAGATGAGAACTACAATCGTTCCAGATGCAAAGCAGTTTCAACAATATTATTTACGAGGACAGCGAGGTGGAAGTCTATCTGGTTTTAGAGGTGCACGGATTCAAAGAGGCTACGGTATTGGAAGTTTCTTTAAAAGTATTGCCCGATATGCAATACCTCTGGTGAAACGAGGAGCACAAGCGATTGGACGGAGAGCTCTGCAAGCGGCAACAGATGTCAGTCAAGATGTTCTGGCCGGGAAAAGTGTGAAGCAAGCTGTCAAAGGTCGTGGTGTCGCAGCCGTCAAAGATATAGCTCGACAGGGTGCTAAACAACTCATGGGTAACCAATCAGGAGACGGTCGCAAACGTAAAACATCTATAAAAACCAATGCATCATCGAAATCTACCAATCGCTCACAGACCAAGAGGCGGAAAACATCTCAAGAAAAACCTACTTTTCTTAAATAATGGCACAAGGCTACGAGACTTTACATAAAGATTCCTGTTCATGTGGAAAATCGGAACTGGACTTATTTTCTGTTCCTGACACTCAAGTTGAAATGAATAAAGGATTTTGGGAAGACATCGATCCTCTTTCAAGCATTGGAACTTCGGACACTATCGAGTTTCTCTGTGCTGCAAATTCTGATGTCTACACCGATCTGGCAAACAGTTACCTTCACGTAAAAGCAAAGATAACGAATGGAGACGGAAATAACTTACCTGACACCGCCCAAGTGGGTCCTGTTAATTTATGGATGCATGCCTTATTTTCTCAAGTGGAAATTTATCTGAATAACAAACTGGTCACACCATCAAGCACTTCGTATCCTTACCGAGCATATATAGAAACTGTATTGAACTTTAGCAAAGACGCTAAATCGTCTCACTTAACTTCAGCGTTGTTCTACAAAGACCAGGCTGGACGGATGGATGCCGTGAATCCACTAGCAAAAGTTGCCGATGCGAACAAAGGATTAAAGGAACGTCACGCACATACAAGCCTAAGCAAGTCTGTGGCGATGGAAGGAAGAATTCATTCGGATCTGTTCGCGCAAGAACGCTATATCCTTGGCGCTGTTCCAATCAAGCTCAAGCTAGTGAGATCAAGAGCTCCCTTTTGCCTGGTTTCATCCGCAGAAGATCCTGGTTTTAAAGTGGTTCTAGAAGATTGCGTGTTTCGCGCTCGCCGTGTTAACGTTTCGTCCACTACAATGATAGGTCATACCCATGCTATTCAGCAAATCACAGCCAAGTACCCTATCAATCGTGTAAACTGCAAAGTGTTCTCCATACCAACGGGAAACATGTCTGGAGATCAACAGAATATGTTCCAAGGACCTCTTCCTGATAGAGTTGTGATTGGGATGGTGGATGCAGATGCTTACAACGGAGTTTATAACAAGAATCCTTTCAATTTTAAGAACAACGACACAACATTTCTTGCATTATCTGTGAATGGAGAACACCGACCTGGCAAACCACTTCACCTAAAGTTTGCAGGAGCAGCAGGGACCAACTATGTTTCAGCATTCCAAACGCTGTATGCTGGTACCAACAAGATGTTTCAGAATCAAGGCAACGGTATTACTCGAGACGAGTATGCAAATGGCTATACCCTGTACGTGTTTGATTTAACAGCTGATCTATGTGTTGGAGATCATTTTCAACCTATCAGGGATGGGAACGTCTCCCTAGAATGTAAGTTCGGTACGGCTCTAACTGGGGCTATAAATATCGTGGTGCTTGGAGAATTTCAAAATATTTTCGAAATTGATGCCAACCGTAACGTACTAAGTGACTTCAGAAGATAAAATGAACACACGTCAACTGATTCGTGTCTTACAAAATGACCCATATGCCAAATCAGTGTTTACCGGTGTTTTACCCTCGGATCGTTTACCAAGTCAGATACAGAAAAGACTTAGAGGTTTTATTATAAACGTGG
Organism: Chrysogorgia sp. JL179-B06; assembly: GCA_035772405.1. Lineage (NCBI taxonomy): Eukaryota > Metazoa > Cnidaria > Anthozoa > Scleralcyonacea > Chrysogorgiidae > Chrysogorgia > Chrysogorgia sp. JL179-B06. The sequence continues at coordinate 852,577 of JAYKKM010000410.1, read as the reverse complement.
ATCCCAGTGATGGACCTGGTACACACTGGGTAGCTGTTTACGTCACATCGGATGGAAAAGGAGAATTATTCGACTCTTATGGACAAAGCCCAGAATTTTACAGCAGAAACTTTCAAACCTTTCTACAAGATCATAGCAGTACATTTACTTGGAATGAAAAGACTTTACAGTCACCGTGGTCTTGTGTGTGTGGACAATACTGTTTATTTTATGCTTTACATCGTAGTAGAAATATTCCCATGTCAACTATTGCTAGTATGTTTACTGATCAAAAGGAGTGGAACGATACATTAGTTCGTAATTTTATACGTAAATGGTATTTTGTGTAAGAATAAAAGGACACGTTGTAATTGTAAAACAATAATTTATTCAATAAAATATTTACAAAAAGATTACGAATGCCATTTATATGGAATTTTGTCTCTACGTTTCTTTCTTGGTGTCGCTGGTGCCCCTGGAGACTGTAGTGACGGCGTCAGAGGGGGGTCGCTAGAAGCAGATGAAGGCTTGTTCCTATATTCCTTCACCAGATGTAGACGTTCTTCGTTTCTGACGATTCCTTCGGGTACATTTAAACGTCCTAAAGCTTTTGCGAACAGTTGCCACCCCGCAGGGTTGAAATTATTTCTTTGACGCAGAGTATCGTTGACTAAATCAATAACGTTAGTACCTGGAATAGTTCTTCCTTCAAAAACCATTTGCCCTTGATCGTTCCATCCAACCACATCTTTATTTGCTTTTATCTTTTTGATCAGTTGTACAGCTCTTGATTTCATCGTGGAAGGTACACTTTCTATGATATCACTCTCGATTTCTCCCGGCGGTTCAGGCATTGTCTCTGTTGAAGGTTCGGGGCCTGTTTCTTCTGCTGCGATAGGCGGGGTGTGGGCAATACTTACAGGAATAGGCCGATGCATTCGTTTGTCATAGTAATTGAGATAACGTTGAAAGGTCTGATTGTACAACTTCACTTTATCGTATTGTGTTATATCTTGACGTTGCATTAAACTGTCCATTTCCGAGTCCAACTGGTTCACTTGAGCAGTCAGTGGAAGAACCATGGGTTTGTTTGTAGCCATGTGTTCAGGTACCAGAACCAGTCTTTTGACATGCTCCATTATTTGGTTAGAAAGCTCGCCAATTGTTCTAAGACAGGAGCGAGTAGAAAAGGTAAGAATCCGTCTCCGTTCTGTATAATAACTCTCCTTCTTTTCGTGATCGGGTTTGTCTTATCGGCAACAGCTTCAATGTGATCTGAGTATGGTGTAAGCTTTTTATACGTTTTTGGATTAATTTTAATCGTTCCACGGCAAATGTTCAAAAGGCACTCGGTTATGGCTTCCAATAAATCTGTATCTGCAGCTTTTATGATCGCTTTTCGCATAGAAGGTTTACACTTTGTCAACAGCTTTAAAACATCGTAGTTCCTTCTCACACGGCGGGACATCCTCAAATGAATACACGTTTGACAGAACTATGTTTTTATACGCGAGGTTGGTAGACGTAATGAGTATCTGTAGTGAAGATTCCGGATCGAAGTCGTATTTCATCGGGACATGTCGGCGTCAGGTCGACAAATATGTAAGAATACGGCTCTTTTGTTGCCATCTGATAAGCCTGCTGGAAAAATTTGCTATTGCTTGGGTACAGCTGTTTGGCTAGGTGGATCACCTGGCTGGCATCACGGACATTCTTAGTTAGAACCAAATAACTGGCGTTAAGTGATAAAGTTCGATGCTCTTTGCTTTGATGAAACATATTTTGTACTATGTAAATCACGCTGAGGTTTCCATGGTGAGACTTTTTCGTGAATAATTTTGCAATAATAGCATCTTTCTCGCCCATCATATCGTCAATGATAAATACGTTTCTTGTCTCTGGATTAATGCTGTCTAACATGGAATCGGGTAAGCCTTGGATAAACTGAATCCCTGGAACTTGGGTCTCTATTTCAGCAAACGTGTTTTGGTACTCGGCATAAAAATAAATAATGTTTTCTGGAGGCGGGTCGATCATCATGTTAGCGCTCGCTAACAGTTTCTTGACAAATGTTGTCTTTCCTGTCTTTGTACCCCCTGAGATTAAGAGCCCAAAAGGATGTGTTAACTGTATGGAATACATGGTTCAAATGAGATTTGAGGATTCTTGAAATATTATTTATACCACTTTTTAGGACGTTTTGTATTTCGAAGGAGTCTATGTAATTCTTTCAAAAGCATTTCTAAATCTACAGTACAAGCTCTGGCGCGGATCAAGTGAGATTGCCTTTCTTCCGAGGGTAGTTGGTGAAAGTTCGCCAAATGGTTTGCTAATCTCAATAAACTTTTCTTTCCACAGATCGGACAATCTTTACGTGTCCGAGGCATGTTGTCAACTGAATAGTTTAGTTCACTACATATAACATTTATATCGATAAGTTTACAAAATGGCCCTGAGGGCCTTTTTCGTGGCCCTTTGGCCCTTCCTCTGGGGATACATCCTTCAAAATGGCCCTGGGGGCCTTTTTCGTGGCCCTGTGGCCCGTTTGAGAAATACACCTTCTATCCCCTTCACAATAGCTGTGCACAAATAATTACATCATAGAGCTAGGCGAGCGGGAAATTACTTTTCATTCATTTAGTTCTTTCTTAATGACTCGATTTAAATACCATTAGTCATGCACATATACAATTTAATTTTAATCACAAAACAAAATTGTTTCCCCTCACCACTTCTTTAAGTTTTGAATTCATTTTGAAAATAAACAGCCAAAAGTGTAGATTCCTGGATGACCGAGTGGTTTAGGGCGCTGGGCGTTAAATCCCGAGATAACGTTTAATTATATCCCGAGATAACGTGGATTCGTATCCCACACAATGAATAAATTAGACGATTTCAAAGTTCATAAACATATATTATTAAGTTTTCCTAATTACAATCACAGGAATTTAAATTATTTACAAACACACTAAAAACCGTAAGGAACTGTATTTAAATTATCTACAACAACGCGTTTATTGTAAACTACTCTATAGTCTTTACTATGTTGCTTTGTGACAACTTGCTTTGTGCTGGTATCCCTAGTAATTTTAAATGGCATGTCCACTGACACCTTCGCTGGACCTATCCCTACAACCATATATTTCATAACACTAAAATTAACTGTTTGTAATGTTTGATAATTTAAAGTGATTCCTCGAATTTTACAACATGTCTTTCCACTACTTATCCGTTAAAGTGCATATAACGTCTGTGGGAATTTAACATATATGTTATCTATCGATTCTCCTGAGAACAATTGTAATATATCTTGTCATCTGAAAATTTCATCTTCATAGACTTTTTTGCTGTTAAAGTTGACGGAAATGACGTCATAGCAGGAATCTGTAAAGATGTTTTCATATAGACAGATGCCCGCTATGACATCATTTCCGTCAACTTTAACAGCAAAAAAGACTATGAAGATGAAATTTTCAGCTGACAAGATATATTACAATTTATCTCAGGAGAATCCATAGATTACAAATATGTTAAATCCCCACAGACGTTATATGCACTTTAATTCACCCAGGTAAACTCCAGTCTCAGGCTCCAGCTCTCCTGGCTTACTCACGTATATGACTGAGTCCGTGTCGTAATACAACACTCTTTCTCCCAACTGCTCCAACACACCGAAAAGCTTGAGCCTCGCATGGCTGTCGTAAAGGCGGCGATGACTACGTTGGTCCTGGCGTTGGGTTCAACGAAGTTCTCCTGGTTCTCGTATCGTAGCTCAATAACATCGTCACTCACAAAGGATGCATCGGTCACATTGATCTCGTCGGAAGTTAGCATGTCGAAGTATTCTTCGGGTTCGGACAAGAGTTTGACTTTGGTCATATTGGGCTTTTGCGCGAACTTCCCTTCAAAAAAACAAAAGCAAATATATTACGATCTATTACATATATGCTCACTCCCTCCCTCTCTCCTCATTTAGCCACATATGCATGTCTACGTTATTTCTACTTACCCCAAAATGAGTTCAGCATCAGCTTTGATAAGGCACGTAGACCAGAGTTCTTCTCTATTTTGTTGAGATCCATCTGGATACCCTCTCGTTGATAATACTCGTCGATGTACTCTTGCCTCTTCTCTTCGGTGTCACAACCTTCGGGAAAACCACTGGACTCCTGCTTAATTTTTAAGAAAGTGTCAATATAATCTTTAAAAAGCACATTGCTTTGTTGGGGAAAATGCCACACTTCGTAAATTGCGAGCAGACGATACCCTTTCTGCAATGCTTTTTGCAACTCTAAGGTTACCCATGAACCTTGAATGGCACGCTCCTGATCTGTGTGGTTGCACGGTTCTTGACTCAGACCGTCTGCACATAGTTTGCATAGCGGAAACATCAGTTTCCCATGAGCACGATACGGAAGGACTGGGTGGTAAAGTCGACGTGGAGGTAGAACAGTGCATTTCACAAGACCAAAATACTGTGAAATATCTCCAAAGTTCTCAGTGATAATTTCTGGATGACCAAGGGGATATTCTCCGTATTTATTACACCAAGGATAAAGACTTGTAAAATCTACGTAGTGTATCTTCTCATCGGGTTGACATTGATGGAATAACTTTGTAGCGTTGGTGCGACCACCGTAGAAAGCATGCCTCGGTTCGAGGGGTTCAACGACGTTGAAGTTGTCGAAATATGATTTCATCTCTGGGTCGGCTTCGAGTTGTCGTCGTAGATCGCATTCCCACATCTCAACTACGTTATAGTTTTGGCCTTTCAAATAACGCATTTTCTCTAGGGTACGCTGGTGGAGATCTTGCATGGTTTGTTGACTTACAGGGTTGACCGTGTCTCTTGCGTCGCATCGGATACAACCATGCCAGAAACATCCATGGAATTCATAAACGGTATTGGACTCTGTGTGGAAACCATCGACGCGATATTTACCAATGCGCTGCTCGCCAAAATAACGCGAATGCCGAATGGAAAGGTTGTTGCTTCGGGCGGTGTGTGCTAACCATTTAAGAGCGATAACTGATTGTTTATCTTGAGGCCGGTAGCCATGCGGTGGAATGATGGCAATCGAATTCTCTCGCAGAAAGTTCTTACGGAACACGAGATTACAGGCCGAAGCAATCGTTAGACATTTCTCGAAGGGGTCGATATCGGTGACAGAACGAAACAGTTCTCTAAACTCAAGACAACAGCGTCGGAGGATGTCGACGTCTGATCGGCAATACTTGAGGATTTCCTCTTGGAAGTTGAACACATAATTGCTGGCTTTTATGTTATTATACCAGACATAAAATTTCTAATGTACAAGTCTCATAGCGAATATGGATGTGCGATAGAAACTCGGTCACTAAGAAGAGGCAGTATACAAAGCTACTAAATCATTTGTTCAGACTAAACTACGTAAAATGAAGCAAGATTGGTGGCAGAAAAAAGCAACAGCTCTCCAAGAATCTGCTGATAAGCATGACATGAAATCTTTCATAGTTCTGGCTTCGGTGTTGAAATAATGTGGGAAATAGCCTTTGGCAAGTTCGTTTAGACCGAATGTTTTTGGAAAGTTTGCGAGTCTCATCGGTATAAAACATAACGAATCGACAAACTTGATATTTAACACTGGTACGTTGAGTGTTAAAATCTTCGCCCCACGCATAATTACTTCGGGTACCAAACCATTCTTGTGTAGGTATTGCAGGATGAAATAGCCGTCATAGCCTTGGAAATTATGGGCCATTACTATGCTGCGGGAGTTTTGCTCTTGGAACAGCCATTCAAAAAAATTATCTCTCGTATTTGGGCCGCTAAACACGTTTTCGTCACCGCTCTCGTTGTGGACGACACATAAATTTGGGACGTGGTCTCCGCCTTCTTGCGTGCATTCGAAGTCGAAAAATAATAGCTGGGAGTACTCGCTTTCTCCTCCTTCGTTCGGTTCTCCGCCCACAGCGGTCTCATCGTCAATTAAATTCGTGTCCGATTGTGTTTGATCAGTGGTTTTTCTCTTCTTTGCCGGTTGCATGAAACATTGATGGTTCTCAGGGTCGACGTATTGTTGGCATACGGTACATCGAACAAGACCGCAATAATGTTTTTGAGGGAGTTCGTTGGCCCTTTTCACTACTTGATTGCAGTGTTGACATTTCACGACGGATGCACAAATCGGTCGTTTCTCGCCCACGGTTGCTTTGTGCCGATCGAAACATTCTTGGCTTTTAAAGAACCGATTGCACTCGTTACAGTGTACCCAGTTCGTTATCGGACAGTTATGTGTATAACACAACTTGCAGGTATCGCCGCAAAGATGGTCTTCGATCTTGTCATAGCCTTTCTTACAAACATGGCAGTATTTCTTGCGAGCCAAGAACGCAGGCATGCTTGTAATCACGTCGTAATGGTTATCGTGGGCGTAAAGATAAATATGTTTTGATGCTTCAGGACCAGAATAAATTATTGTATTCAAATGTTCTTTCGAGATAATGTTAATTTGGTAGTCAGTTAAATAGGCTTGAAATCGCTTGACTTCTTCAATACCACACTTTCCTAACGGAACGTTGGCTTTCTCGTGAAGTTCATGAGCACGGTTGGCTTGCAAAGGTTTTCGATAATCTTTAATGTAACGGTATTGTTCATCGTTATCGACTTTGGCTTTCGCGACGATAATAGCCCGTGCGCAACATAGGTCATCTTTATTTTGAATACGGACGATTGCTCGTTTGTTCGTTAAATATTTGTCTAAATTGGCAATTTTCCGTTTCCGTCCCGTACCACCGTTTGGCATCTCTACATGAATAATATTGACAGTAATCGAATCGTCAAGGGTAAACGTATCATTCGATTGAATAACTCTTTCGATTTCGGCCAAAATACGTTCGACAGTCAATTTCTCACGAGCCATGAACGGTAGAGAAATGGGATATTCAAGTTGAGGCGAATGCATAATAAAACGGACTTGGTCTTGCATCGCTACTCCGTCTGTGACACGATCTAACACACTCTCGAACACTTCATGTAGATGCCTTAGGACATCAGGCAAGCCTTGAACTTGCAAATTATTAAACTGGATCTTATAATCAATTCCCGTGGTCTTAAATTTCTTAACTTTGACTTGCTTAACCGACTTAACAGTGAATAACGGAACAGTCTTAAGTTTCTTACTTGTTGATGCTCCATCGTTTACCTCGGCTGGCCGCTTGCGGTTGCCTTCTCCCGTTTGGACATCCAACAGCTCTTCCATGTCGCGCATGGCTTCGGGCACATGGCAGGCATCCTCTAACTCGGCCACAAACGAATCATCGTTCCAATCGGCGTTGAACCACTCTGGCATAACTTCAGAGGTCGATGGTAGACTACCGAGAAAAGAATCGTCGTTCCAATCGTTATCGAACTCGGCGCGTTCTTCAGTCGACCAGCCAGTGAACAGATCGGCACATATTCCACGTCTCTCGATCTCTAAGTCTCGTACCAAGTTGTTCGACCAGATCACAATACGTTGATTGAAAGCCGCATCCTTTTCCTCTTCGTTGAAGTTGAACAGAACCTCCATGGTTTCGATCTCTTCGATGAGAGTACAACCCTTGATCACATTGATAAAGTCCATTACTGTAAAAAGATATACGACAACATATTCTTATAAGAATGAAACAACTATTCAAATATATACAATTCAATTCACTATATAATCACATCAATATCTTACCTTCTCAATATCACAAATATACGTCCAAATAAAATCCAAACAAACTATATCCAACACGGTAAAATCACAGGTAAAATACTATCCAGCACGGTGAAACACTTTAGGTAAAGTGATTTGGTATGTTTGACCGGCGTTTATGTAGGCACGCAGACACGGATAAAAAAAAACGCGCGAAGAAGAGGGAGATGTCTTCGCAGAGGTCCGACTGAAAATTCACCAATGAGGTTCAAGTTAGTGTACTATTCTATCCGTTAATCACCCAAAAGTGATCCGTCTTAATGACTTTTTTAATGTGGCGGCATCCTTGGGATGTCTTCGCAGAGGTCCGCCTGAAAATTCACCAATGAGCTTGAAGTAATTATCACACGAAAGTGATCCTGTGCATGCTTCCAAGATGGCGGATGGTCATGAACTCGCGTGCTCTCCGTCTTGCGAAATTTTAAAAGTATCTAGCGACGTTGAAAATTCGAAAGTCACCAAATCTACTTTGTTATTTATCCACAAAGACGATTTACTATGGAAGGGAGATCTTGAATCTTTAAAAAGGTTCATAGAAGCTGATATTCAACTTAGCGGAAGATGGTCGTCGCCGAGAGCGGGGACTATTCAAGTTAGCAATCTCGAATTTAGTTTGAAATGGCACGGGGCAACGGAGAACAAACTTTCAATTCTACAAGACAACGAGGAAAATCAGCTACTAAATACCCTCAAGAGCTACGCCACTGTTTATAGCGAAATGAATCAGCGAAAATTGAATGAGCACGTGGTCGATGTAGACATCGAAGGAGAAGCCGAAGCTGAAGGCGAAGTAAACACAAAGCGTTTAACATGCGATGAATGCAAGAACTACAAAGAAGAAATAGCCAAAATAATGACGATAATAACTGATATTAAGTCAAAACAAGATGAAGATCGTCGAAATTCCATCATACGAGAAGTAGAATCAGACGTAAAGATAAAATCGTTGCACGAAGAAAACAACAAAATGGCGGCGGAAATTGAATCTCTCAAAACCACAGCGTCAGAACTTGCCATAGACAATGAAAACATGAAAATAATTCTCGACATTAAACAGAATGAATGGATAAAAGCGTCAGGAAAACCTAGTACTTCAAAGGAAAATGTAACGAAAATGGCTACAACCAAAACATTAAACCGTTTTGAAGTGCTAGCTGATGAAAATGATGAAAATGATAAAAATTTATCATCGCCCGAATTAGTTTCAACCGAGCAAACGAGCGAGAAAATCAACAGCCAGATCCTGGACTATCAGTCAAAGAATCAATCGAAGTTCCAAAATCTAAAGAAGAACCAGAAGAGCCAAGCACATACTCAAAATAGAAAGAAAAACCAAGTCCATTCTGAGAAGTCTGAAACTGAAATGCAGAAAGAAAATGCAAGGAAAGTCCTGGAGATTGGTGACTCAATGGTCAAACACATTGACCAGAAGAAAATCGAACGGGCTGCAGGTTGTGAGTCAGTCGTTCACTCTCACAGTGGTGCAAGAGTGGAACATATTAAATCGAAGATCAGAGAGCATTGGTCAGAAGGTGATCAGTATGAAACAGTAATCCTTCATGTGGGCACCAATAACCTGGTTTCTGAAGATGTTGAAGAAGTGGTTGCCAAAAGGGATGGGCTCGTCGAAGACCTAAAAGATCACTCCAAGAAGATTGCCATCTCAAGTGTCATAAAAAGGTATGATAACCGAGTTCTAGCTAGCAAGATAACCAATTTTAACAATTCACTTAATAAATTATGCTCGAAACATAATATTACATTTTTAAATAATGACCATATAGATAGATCATTCATAAATTGCTCCAACTTGCACTTAAACCAATCAGGTGATAGGGTGCTTGGGAGTGCTTACTGCACATATTTAAAATCATTTAGAATTAAAACTGCTGGTAATGTACTAAAACCAGTAGTTAATGATAGTCAGTTTTTTCACCATGCTCACAGACATTGGAACAGAGAATGGACAATGTATCTTCAATATGTCAATCAAGTAATGAATCATTAAGTAGTAATACTAACTATACTCACATTAACGTTAAACGTTCACGGCGTACAGACGTGTCTTTTACAGCTCCGCAAATATCTTAACAATTATAAATATAAGCCAACATTTTCGTGATGGATCTGGAACAAGCCAACAGAGGAAGCCTTTTACATGGTGTATCAACGAATAGTAAAGGCAAACCAATATGGACTGGATCTCTCGAGTCATTGCAGATGTTTGTCAAAGACGTTCTGAATATTTCTGACGGGACTTGGGGTTGCCCTGGTGGTGGTGCAAAGCAGTTCAAAAGCGAATGTGTAGACATTAGATGGTATCCCGAAACGAAATCGATAACGCTTAGCGGGAAGTTAAAAGACGAACTTAATCAACAGCTGATTTTGCTGGCTTCTATATCTACAGAATTGGCAAACAGCGAAAACAAAGAAACTGACGACCAAAGCAAAACTAAAGAAACTGACGATCAAAGTGAAATTAAAGAAACTGATGACCAAAGCGAAGGAAAAACAAACTGTCCTTGTGTAGCAGATACCCGCAAGCTCTCCCTTGAGAGTCAACTGGAAGCTATTGTGAAAGAAGTACATGCCAATACGGCTGCTGTAAACGAGATATTAATCGAACGTACAAAGACATTCAATGAAGCTAAACAAAAAGAATTAGAAAACGAACTTGCCCGTTCAAGAAAAGAAAATCACAAACTGTCGAATGAAAACTTGAACCTCAAGAGTGCAAACGAGAAGTTGACGGAAAGAGCTAACAATCTATCATATATATTAGCAGACTTACAAGGAAAGACAAAAAATGCTGAGGACGAAAGAGACAGCTTAATCACTGCTATGCGGCTATTGGTCGCAGAATCGAATGCTATAGTCAAAGAAAACGAACAATTGAATCATAAGCATGTCATTGAACAAAGCGACAGCAACGAAGCGGACGATTGCACAATTCAGTCAGATGTTGTAAATCCGAATATTCAATTAGGCAATAGTTTTTCTGTACTCGGTGTTCAAGAAAACAACAAGGGTGAAGAAGCAATAACAACAGCTCATGGCCAAGATTCTCTAAAAGATAATATCTTGAGTAAAGAGAAAAAGCGTAGGAAAAAGTCAAAGAAAAAGCAAACTGCAATCGTGTCGGATGAGCCAAAGAAGGAAGCCGATAAACTACAGCCAGACGGTGAACAAAGGCAGTCAAAGACTTCGGTCGTTGTGGCAGGAGACTCGATTATTAAATACGTAAAAGGCTGGGAACTATCGAATGCTGAGCAGAACGTGTCAGTAAAATCCTTCTCAGGTGCTACTGTCGATGACATGAGAGATTTCCTGAAGCCAAGTATCCGTAAGCATCCAGACAAACTTATTATCCATGCTGGAACAAATGATGTCCGCAGCTCGAGTCCCACAACTATTGCTAAAAAAGTTACCGAGTTAGCAGAGCAGTTTAAAAAAGAATCAATCAATACAAGGATAATTATCTCCTCCTTGGTCATTAGAAGTGATAATCAAGATCTTGCAAGAAAGGTAAACGACACTAACAATATTATAAAGTCAAACTGTAGCAAAAAAAACTGGGTATTCTTAGATAACAGCAATATAAACTGTTCACATTTAAATCATAGGGGATTACATTTAAATCACGAAGGTAGTGCCTTGCTACAGAATAACTTTGAAAATATTTTAAAACTTCAGGATTGAACCGATGAAAGTACGAGGAGGGGAGCTTATGAAATCAAGTTAAATATTCCTAAAACAAGAGGTTTTAAAATGGCTATGCTCAACATAGCCAGTTTGCCAAAACATCTTGACGAAATTCGTTTATTGTTGTATGATAAAAAAATGGATGTCTTGGCACTTAATGAAACCCGCCTCGACTCTACCATTTCTGATGAACTTGTCAGTGTGGAAGGTTATGATATACTGCGTGCTGACCGAACAAGGAATGGAGGGGGGGTTTGTATCTACGTTAGGTGCCACATAAATCATCAAAAACGTCCAGATTTAGTTCCAAATGGCCTAGAAGCTGTTTGTCTAGAAGTTAGACAAGCTAATAGTCAGTCCTTTATTATTTCGTGTGTTTATAGACCACCGAATACCCATGTTGAGGTATTTTCAAAAATTGAAAGATTTATCCAACTAGTTGATAATGAAAGTAAGGAAGTTTACATCCTAGGCGATTTAAACTGTAATTTACTTGAACCGACTTTGTCAACTACAAAAAAGCTTCAGGATATATTTTGGAATTATATCAATTGACACAATTAATTAAAGATCCGACTCGTATTACTAAATCTACACAATCACTACTAGATGTCTGTATTACTTCGACACCCGAGAAAGTAATTTATTCAGGCATACTACATCTTGGTATAAGTGACCACAGCCTTATTTATGCAATACGAAAACTAAATTCCAGACCAACTAATGGTTCTCAATTAGGGTTTGTAGAGATTAGAAATTTAAAAAAATTCAATGTTCAATGTTTTCTAAATGACCTGTATATGATGCCTTGGGCGGAACTAGACAGTAAACAAAATGTGGATGAAATGTGGGAATGCTGGAAAGCACTATTTGTTCAAGTTCTTAACAAACATGCCCCGATTAGATCTAAAAGAATTAGGAAAAAGGGTAGTTTACCGTGGGTAAATAAAGAAATTAAGGCAATGTTATTTAGAAGAGATTTCCTCAAGCGAAAAGCAATAAAAACAAAAGAGGATAATGATTGGAAACTATATAAGTCCTCTAGAAATGCTGCCAATATTGTCATGCGTAATGCTAAAAGGGAATATTATGTAACGCAATTTGCAAACCATAATAAGAACCCAAAGCAAGCCTGGAAAACAATAAACGATATCTTTAGCTATTGCGGGGCTCAAATATGGAATCAGATACCGGAAGAGATAAGAAGTTCGGTATCTTACGATTCATTTTGTCAAAAGCTTTCTTCCTTAACCTCTGATCCTAGAAATTAGTTGAATGATATATTGTTGAACCAAATAGAGTGTAAATATAGTCATAATTTTAAGTTTTTAAAATTTGTAATATAATTAATATATTTTGTTATGTACTTTTGTAATGTTAGCACACCTCTTTTGGAAACCAGCTGTATATAGTTGAAAAGATTAGTGTGTTTAAATAAAGTTGATCAATACTAGTTCCTCAAACAATGTGAATAGCGATTTTTTCACTAGCCTTAACTCCATTCCAAACGAAAGAGGTTTTAAAATGGCTTTTCTTAACATTGTTAGTCTGCGCAAAAAAAATTGATGAAATAAGGTATTCAATGTCAAACAAGTCCATTGACCTTATTACTCTCAATGAGACACGCCTTGATTCAAGTATCACTGATAGTTTGATTCAAATTAACGATTATGATATTGTAAGAAAAGACAGAAAGAGAAATGGGGTGGAGTTTGTATATACTTGCGTAGCTCCATCAACTATATAATAAGACATGATCTAGTTCCATCCGAACTAGAGGCTGTTTGTGTGGAAATTATTAAGCCACATAGCAGACTATTTCTAGTTACAACACTTTATAGACCACCCAGTGCATCATCTGAATTCTTTGATCATTTTGAAAAACTAATCAAAGCTATTGATGATGAAAATAAAGAAATGTATATTCTGGGTGATCTAAACTGTGATATGCTAAAACCAGATAAGGATTCAAATGCTCAAACAAGGAAACTAAAGTCATTGTATGAGTTGTATCAGTTATCACAATTAATTGATGAAGCTACCCGGGTAACTATGACAACCTCTAGCCTAATTGATCATATAACTACTAATACACCAGAAAACGTTTTTGATTCTGGTGTTATCCATACTGGATTAAGCGACCATAGTTTAGTATTTGCCATAAGAAAAATTTCTGTTATTAAAAAACAAGAAAACAAAGTCGAAATTAGAAATATGAAAAGATTTGATAATCAAAAATTTGTTGATGATTTGAGAAGACAACACTGGGAGTATGTATACTTTTTCGCTGAAGATCCTAATGCTATGTGGGAAATCTGGAAGCAATTATTCTTAGAGGTCTTAGATAAACATGCACCAATTCAACACAAAAAGATTAGATAAAAAAAGTTCCTTGGATTACCAGTATTATAAAGGATCTTATGAACACAAGGGACAGATTAAAAAGAAAAGCCATTATCACAAACCTAGAGATAGACTGGTTAAATTATAAAACAACAAGAAACAAAGTTAATATTCAGCTAAAAAATGCCAAAAAAGATTATTACTCCACTAAAATTGCTGGTCAAAAACACAACCCTAAAGAGGCGTGGAAAACTATAAACAATATATTAGGTAGACAAAGCAAAGCAACAGTAGTAAATGAGTTAAAATTAGATGAAAATAGCTTGACAAATACCAAAGATATTGCAGAGGGCTTTAATGATTATTTTTCAAATATTGGCCCTGATCTAGCTAGAAAAATTGATTCGTCAAATTCCAACTTTGAAACGTATATTGAAAATGCTAAATCAGAATTCGCTGCATTCCAGCCAGTCACTGTCAAGGAGGTCTACCATCTCTTACTTTGTCTCTCTAGCAATAAAGCTACTGGAGTTGATAGGATTTCTTGTAAAATTATTAAAATAGCTGCACCTACCATTTCAGATTCATTGACATACATATTCAATGTATGTTAATAATATTCAATTACTCTATCCCTTTTCCCTGATGAATGGAAAACAGCTAGAGTAATACCTCTTTATAAAAATGGCCAACGAAACGTGCCTGGAAATTACAGACCAATTTCAGTTCTGCCAGCCATTAGTAAAATTTTGGAACGAATTCTGTATGATCAACTATATAATTATTTAACTAAATTTGGACATCTAAGCGATTGTCAATTTGGTTTTAGAAAATTTCACTCTACAGTCACGGCATTACTGGACTGTACAAATGAGTGGTATATGAATTTAGACCGGAAAAAGTTCAACCTAGTAGTCTTAATTGACTTAAAGAAAGCGTTTGATACTGTTGATCATCAAATTCTATTGAGAAAACTGGAGTTGTATGGAGTAAAAGGGCAAGCTATATCTTTTCTCAAATCTTATCTCTCGAATAGAAGGCAGAAATGCCAAATACAAGGCTCTGTTTCATCAGAGAAATTGATCAAATGTGGTGTACCACAAGGCTCTATTTTAGGGCCACTATTTTTCCTTTTATATATTAATGATTTGCCTCAATGTCTATATAAAACAAAACCTCGGATGTTTGCTGACGACACTAACCTGACCGCTTCTGGAGACTCTATTACTGACCTTGAAGCTGCAGTGAATTCTGATTTAGAAAATCTTAGAAAATGGTTAATCGCCAATAAACTTAGCTTAAATGTAGCTAAGACAGAGTTTATGTTAATTGGTTCTTAACAAATGTTTAGAAGTATTTCAAATTTGAAACTAAATGTTAAAATTGAGAACGAATCAGTTAAACAAGTTTATGAATCCAAAACTCTTGGAGTGACAATTGACCAGCATTTATCTTGGAGTAGTAACACTGAGAATGTTTGCAAGAAAATAACATCCGGTATATCGGCTCTTAGACGACTGAAAGAATTTGCTGATAAGCAAACACTTCTTTCTGTTTATAATGCTATTGTTCGTCCATACTTCGATTACTGCTGTGAAGTGTGGGATGTGTTTGGCGAAACACAATCAAAAAGACTCCAAAAACTCCAAAATAGAGCTGCGCGAATTATTATGAATATGAACAATGACACAGATCATTCTGTTGCTCTGCAAGCATTGGGCTGGAAGCCACTCAAAACAGAAAGAAAGAAAGGGAAAGCAAAAATCATGTACAAATTATTAAATAAAATGGGTCCTAAGTCACTCACTAATCTTTTCACATATAAAGGTGAGAAAACTAAGTATCACCTTCGGGACATTTCAAGTAGCCTTTGTTTACCACAACCGCGTACTAATAATATGAAAAAAAGTTTCATGTATGATGGAGCACACCTTTGGAATTCTATTCCAAAAGAAATTAGAGAGAGCAAATCCCTTTCTGCCTTTCGAAAGAAAATCGCTGTTCACATTGATTGATTGATTGATAGTAAATGCAACTTTGAAGTACTGTACCTGTAAATATAGATTACTGTATACTAGTTAATAACTTAGATTTTATCTAATACATATAATTTTGTAAATAGCTTTTATAATTTTTTATCTGTATAATTTTGCACACGTCCCCCATGGAAATCAGCTTCGGTTGATGGGGTCAGCGTGTATAAATAAAGTTTTCTATCTATCTATCTATCTATCTAACCGTCTTAATGACTTTTTAATGAGGCGGCATCCCTTTGGGCGCTGTATGGGGGGGGGGGGGTTACCTTACTGCCATAAAATGAAAATGTCATATAAACTACAAATGATGACAAACTGATGATGATCCAAAGAAAAAACTTAAATATTGCATGGCTCATTATAAATAAAATAGAATGTTTTCTATGATCGATTGGAAAGAAGCAGATGTTATACCTATTCGTAAATCAGATAAGGTTAATGAAATTGATAATGACCTACGTCCAATATCTCTAACTCCGATTCTCTCAAAAATTATGGAACATTTTGTCGCATGGTGGATGATGTCACAAATCAGACATCTCATTGACCAGAAGCAATTCGGATCACTCGCTGGTTTGTCTACAACTCACGCTCTCCTGTCTTTCGCTCACCATCTGTATGAATCTACCGATAATCTAGACCAATGCGTGCGGGTCTTGCTTCTAGATTTTAGTAAAGCCTTCGATAGGATTGATCACCATATTCTCATAAAAAAATGGAGGAAATGGCTATTGACCCCATTCTGATCGCGTGGGTAAAACAGTTTCTTACTGGTAGAAAACAACGAGTGAAGATAGGTAAACACACCTCTAGTTTCGAGCCTGTGAACGGTGGGGTCCCTCAGAGCACCGTCTTAGGTCCGATCCTATTTACGATAATGATAAACGATTTGTTGGTGGATTGGGTCGATAGATGGAAATACGTTGACGATTCGTCTCTTTCAGAAACGCTTTTTAGAAACCAAGATTCGAACTTTCAAACTATTTTAGAAGGAATTAAACAGTGGTGCACAATAAATAATATGTCCTGAAACCCCCGTAAATGCAAAGAAATCCTCGTTTGTTTTTGGAAAAACAATCCAAATTTCCCTCCAATGACCGTCGACGAACAGCCCATTGAAGTGGTGAAATCCGCAAAACTACTTGGTGTAATTTTCAGCGATGATTTAAAGAGGAATGTCCATGCTTACATTGTGAAAAAGTCCGCGAAACGCCTCTACATGCTTAGACTCCTTAAACGAGCTCGTGCTGACACTAAAACATTGATTTCAGTGTATTTTTCATGTGTAAGACCCATTCTGGAGTATTGCGCCCAAGTTTGGCATTATAACATACCTGAATACCTATCTAAAGAAATAGAAAGAATCCAGTCACGGGCGTTAATTAACCCATCACTATCATACAACGAATCTTTGTCAGAACTTATCATTCCAACTCTGTCTTCTAGGCGCGAACTGTTATGTACGAAATTTTTTAGAAAAGAAGTTCTTCCACAAACTAGTCCCCTCTCCGAACTTGTAGAAACTGCCGAGCATTGTAGTTACAATTTACGCGTATCGAATAAACTCGTTCCCATTAAATGTAGAACAAATCGCTTTAAAAATTATTTTATTCCCTCGTCGGTAACAATATATAATAATCATTGACCAGCTAAAGCTAGATATATTTTTATCTGTAAATAATGGTAGTATTATAAGCGCTAGAAATTTCTGAACTTTGTCCTAATTTCTTGTTATTACCTTTTGTTATAGTTATATATTTAATTAACCTACTTTCTAAATGATAGATGTATTTCAACCTTTATGGTTGCAAAGTCTATTTTTATTAAATTCAATTCAAAAAAAAAATCAATTCAATTAGGTTTGTGTAAGCATCTTCTACTCTTGATTTGTCTGGTTTTGTCTACCCTTACAGTCCCTGAAATATGGCTGAAACGCACGATGACATGTCTTTTTAAGAAGGGTTCGCAAACAGAGGCTAGGAACTATCAGAGGTATCAGAATAACTGCAACACTAGCGAGATTAATACCCATGATTATTTTGGAGCGCCTTCGGAAACCGTATGATAATAATAATATAATAATATATAAAATTTATATAGCGCATTTTCCTACAAGTCCAAATGCGCTTTACAATACATTCTAATATATATATATATATATAAATTAACCTCCTCGCACGTTCTTTCTATATCTTAATTTCAAATGTTTATAAAATAGAATGTTACCTACACTAGAAATAATTACTTAAAATAAATGATAAACTAATTAATCAAATGCTATATTAAAAAGATGTATAGATCATGCTCAGTGCGGATTTCGACCGAATAAGGGATGTGACGATGCAATGTTCATACTTCGTGGCATTGTGGAAGGCACAGGTACAACTATGTACTTATGTTTTATCGACCTAACAGCCGCGTATGCTAAAATTCCCCGACGATTATTATTTCGTGCCCTAAACATCCGACTGGGAGCAAAACACCTAGTGCCTTTGATCCAGGCAATATACACTCAAACGAGGGCCAAAATCCGAGGAAGAAAACTGTTCTTCCCTGTGAAAACAGGTTGCCGCCAAGGCGGCATCGAATCGCCAATGATATTTAATATTTATTTTGACACGGTGTGCAGAGTGTTAATATATGAACCAAAGGAGCAGCTTGGTGATGATGTCGGAATCGAATTTCGATATCGGATACCTATAGAAGCGACAAATCGTGAACAACGAATGAAATGCCCAGCTGCCGGTATTGGATATGTTACGAACATACTGTATGCAGACGATAAGATCATTTTTTTCAAAAATTTGAAAGCACTACAAAGAGTTATGAAAATTGTTGAAAAAGTTTTTACAAGATACGGTCTCACATTGTCGAGAAAAAAACGAAAACGATGGTATTTAACGGAAACGATGATGTGACCACCTAACAGTCCCTCATAAAATTAGGTGATACCGTGATTAAGAATTCCACGGAATTTAAGTACCTTGGTGTAACGGTTTCCTCAATTAATCCAAAAAGAATGACAGCACATCGATTGTCGTCCGCACTGGCGAAATTTCATGAAATGAAGAAAGTTTTACAAGATCATAGAATAAAATGCAGGACGGGAGGAAAATTCATGACATCATTCGTAAGATCCAGACTTATGAACAATGCGACTACTTGAACCCACACGACATAAACATTCAAAAACTTGACGTCGAATGGGTACGACTTTTACATCGGATTGTGAAAGGTGGTTTTAAGAGGCGAGATGCTCCACCGAAAGATATAAGTGAAGGAGATAAGAAAAATGGGACATGGGATTATGCATATATTTACAGCAATGTCCCGTGACACTTTTTCAAGAGACACAACATCTGAAATGGCTAGCACACTGTACTTGTTCGTATGGACAATAGTTGCTTACAAAAACAAACGCTTTTTATGGAAACAACAAGTAGACAAAGTGGTAAACGGAAATCGGACAGATGGAAAAAATTGGAGAACTTGATAGATGTAGACAAAATTCAACTTAGAAGGACTATGATGGATATAAATCTAGTTTCAAAAGATGGATCAGCGAACGCTATCCGTCGACTCTCTCGTAGTTAACTGCGCATGGAGTAATTATATGTATGTATGTATAACAAATATTTGCAGTAAAACTACTAAAACATTTCGACATGGAAAGTGTGGAAGTTGAGTTAAAGTCAGAACCTGGCCAAACTGATGTAAACCCTAGTTTTTCTCAAAGCTCTTGCCCGGATGACAGATGTTTGACAGCTCTGACTCTAGTATGACGTCGAATAGGAAACGTGGGCCTTACAAAACATACTTAACATCGGACGATGGGGTTGCCATCCCGAGAACAATTACTAAATGGCATCGTCTTCAAATCTCCGACGTCACTGATGATGATGCGGACAACTATCACCTGGCAAACAATGTTAGCCAGTCTTATCTACAAATGCAGAATGAAGAACCCACCGCTGAAGACCCCGAAACTGAGAATGGAGCTGCTGTTGATGATCTTAACAGAATAGGTAATGATGCTCTTACATTGATGTCGGTTAGGATCTAAGTTGTTTTGGTGTTAGTGGTTATTTAGCAAACCCCAGAAAGGTTTCATTTGCCGACAAATCCTTTATTTGCCGACAGCACTAGTTTTGCTGGGGGGTGTCACATCCCCACGATCCCACCCCCCCCCCCCCCCCCCCCCCTTCGCGACGGCCCTGTTCGCAACGGTTAACATCCTCGGTGTTATGAGGCCCCACATTCTTGCATACAAATCTGGTAGACTGAGAAGAACTCTCTCCACATAGCGCTTTTATTAATTAATTGTTTTTCAGCAAAAAAGCACGCCCCACAGTTCCTACGGCTTTGTTAAGTCAGACCTAAAAAAGTTAGATCTAACCCTAACCTCCCACCTAATGAGTTTTCTAACCCTAATCCCCCGTCTTAAGTGTCTTCCTAACCCTCCCACCTGGATTCCCTTGATGTTATCCAGTTGATGTGACTGCTGACCAACAAGATTTCATGCTCATCCTCGATCATCTCACGGCCGTATAGCAAACCCCAACTTTTGTTGGCAAATCTTTTTTCGGCGAGACAGCAAAATAAGAAAATTACTGTTCGAAAATCGAAATCACGAGATATACAGCAGAGGAAGTGAAGTGTGATGTACGATAGGCCTTTCTATACTATTATTTTAGTTTAACCCCACTTTCATTGACCCCTTAAAAGCCAATACACCGATAGTTCCATCTTTCCTGTGAGTCGGAGTTTTTGGTAGTTTGGTCGTTTATTTCTGGGTTTATTATTTTTGAACGACCACGCCCAATGACCACGCCCATTTCTCGGCAAAATTAATTCTCACACCCCCCTTGCTCAATCTCCTTCGCGACGGCCCTGGTTTCTAAGGCAGTTCGCTGTTTCCACCAAAGTCATTTTCTCTGAAAGCCAGCTCCGTAGGTTCATTGATTGCCGAGCAAAACCGAGACCCTAGAAATCGAGACCTCTGTGACAGGGACTACCGGACTTGGGATCACGTAAATAGACAGTAAAGTTGCGCGCCAGGGTTTTGGTTATATGCGCCAAAATGTTGGTCTTAGTCGCCAAAATCTTGGTCTTACGGACCAGGGATAGGCTCTATTTACATATGGATTTTAGTCTTATGCGATTATCATTTCAGTTTATCAGAATAGAGACAAGTACAACGTGCAGGACACGTTCTACTTGCGAAACCTTTACTCTTTTTGTCCGGTTTGGCATTTCATACACTTTAAAGAAGACAAAATATACATGGACGTATGTTGATGGTATTTTGAATAGGTTAAATGAAACCAGAAATACAGCATAGAAGAGATTCCACCAAAAGAGCTAAGAAGTGCTGGTAACCTGTCCTTTTCAAAAAAAACGCTTCTATTATCCATCCCATGCTGAGCAAAGCCACTACACAACCACTACGTAACTTTAACTTACATGACAAATGTTTCATTATTTACTCTTTCCTCATTTACAAGTATTAAGATTATATGCTTTGTGTCAGCTGTGACATGCTTGGTGTCTGCAAAAACCAAGTAATACCATGACATGAGGGAAATTAGTGATTAAAAAGTGATTAATCCTCCTGATGCTTGAGGGACATTTAATCACTGATATATGAACATGCATGCCATGGTATTAGTTTGTAATACACTGTTTACGGACAAAATATAATTTGTATTCTTTGAAATTAATTGAAAACTGTTAACTAATGTATTTGTTTGCTCATGCATGCTAATGAAGGGAAAATTAGACATTTTGAGTGCATTTTGGTATTAAATTATTATATATATATATATATATATATATATCTTAGCATTATATCACCGGTGTATCTTAGCAATCCATTAGAAAAATATGTGCCCACCAGACACCTTCGTTCATGCACTAAATCTCTTTTGAGAATTCCTAGAACTAGAACAACAAAAACATATGGTGGAATACTCTACCAGATGACATCAAACTCTTGTAGTCATTGAACATTTTTAAATCTCGTCTTAAGACATTTCTATTTCAACAGGCCTATGACATTTAGTGCCTAAGATCATTTTAATTGTAGTTATAGTTTTTAATCATTTTTAACGTAACTATTTAGTTTTAATTTGTGAAGCGCCTTTGAATTTAAGAAAAGTGCGCTATATAAGCTTGTTTTATTATCATCATTATTATTATTATTATTATTATTAAGGTTTTTTAAGAATGGCATAGAGTTTAAAGTGTATTTTCCAACTTGCAAGTCTTTAATTGATGCTGACCAGCTCAGGTGTACAATATGTGAAGTATGTTATCAGAAACAACAGCTTCTGCAAAAAGAAAGCCTTTTATCTATTTACCTATTGGAAAACAGCTCCCTGACCTTTTTCAAGTAAATGGAGAAAATTTGAATTTAGACCACCTCTTCTCGAAACAAGTCTTGAAATGATGCAATCGAAGACATTTACGATGGAAAATTATACAAAACAATAGCTGGAGGCTATTTAATGTCTTATCATAGTCGTCTGAGTGTTTCGTTTAACTGTGACGGTGTTCCAATTTTTAAATAATCAAATTTTTCTATTTGGCCTTTGCAAGGCGTTCTCAACGAATTGACACCAAAGCAAATAAAAGAAAATGTTTTCCTCCTTGGCTTATGCAGATCTGGGAGTGGCAAGCCAATGATGACCACTTTCCTTTATCCCTTCGCAGAAAAGATAAAACGTCTATCTACCATTGCGTTGGACTTGTGCGTGTTCAAGTTTGTTTATAAGAATATACCATGCCATCGTAGGGAGACTGAGGGTGGAAAAACTTTTCAAATAAATGGTGCAAAACTGTGGAATACTGTTCCTATAGATATTCGCAAAAAAGAGACAATCGGCTCTTTTAAGTTTGCACTGAAGAAGCACTTAATGTTAGATGATACATAGATTTATCTTCTATTGTTTATATTTATAATATTATTCTTTATAATTTGCCGCATACTATGTTTTTAAATTTTAACTTTATCCTGAATTTTATCTATATTTACTGATTATCCATTGTAAATAAGTGTTTTAGAATTCTGTAATTTTGTAGTACTGTTTAGTTTAAATATTGAGGGCCACGAATTATCAGTTTTCTGTCAAGTGTCTACCCTCGTTAAATAAAGTTGTCTATCTATCTATCTATCTATGCTCGTGTGACAGTGTTGTTTGGTGTGTTCAGCAGAACGTTCACCAATTCAATGGACAGTTTGGCTGCAGTTTGGTGTAAACATCCTGGCAAGATGATACAGAAAGGATGGGGACATAACTGAGTATATGTTTTTTATTTAAATTTTTAGTGATCTAAATTATTACGCTGGTTAAACTGAAACAATAGAAAGACAAGTATAGCCCTTATTTAAAACCATGCTAGCTGAAGTCGATGACCTGCATAATAAACAACAATAATTCGCCTCCAAATGCACTTGAATTGTGTTTTTGCGCTTTTGACACTTTTCGTATAATGCTGCATTAATGTTGTCAGCTGGGTCTGCTAGGGCATGAAGTTGACTGTGAGACATCATGTGAATCTCACTACTGGGCTAGTATCCCCATATCCTATACTACTACGGCTGAACTGAGTTTATCCAGTCTGGTGTTTACGTACAATTTGCTACGACGCAGTAAAGGGGTACTAATTAGGTTAAAATTAACCACGGAGGTAAAAAAGAACGACGGCATATCTTACCAAAAATTTAGCATCTACGTTTGATGTTCGATCTAAATAGTTAAGTACTCTCGTAGATTTAACCTTATACGCTAAAACGCGTTTGGCCTTAATCCTTTAACGGTTAGAGGCTTACCTTTTAAACAGCTGCTTGTAAATCGCTTAAATGGCTGGCCGTTTAAAACGGTTTAGATCCGCCGTTTTGGCCCATAACCGTTAAGCGGTTGACCAAAAACGTTTAAACGTTTGAACAAAAACGTTTCCATCGACTGTTGGCCAAAACTGTTCAAACGGCTATCTTAAACCGTTTAAACGCTTCTCCTTAACCGTTTAAAATTTGAACTGAGCAATATCGTTACGGTACGTTTTCCCATCGAAGGTCACATATAGCCCGAGTGTCTATTTTACTCCTTAATAATATAAACAGATGTTTGACAAATGGCAAATTTAAGTTCTATTGAATATCGAGAGTAAGAATAATTTTTTTATCATTTCAACCGAGAATCTGTCGATGAGGAGATTTTTTCAACAATGAAGTCGTATGTAATATAACTAATATTTTCGGAATATAGTTTTAACAATTCAATATTGCTGATAATTCAGACAACCTAACAAACGTATCAACATTTTGTTAAAATCATAACATTTCTTACCAGCGATCTTCAGTTATCCACTTTTAATGTATTCTTGATCAGCACGAACAAATTATTCAAGTTTTTCCTTGAAAATAATTAAGATTGTATTTTCCAACGGGAGACCAGCGAAACACAGCGAAATAAGCGCACACGATATCGGAAGGATGTAGTGTTTTTATTTAAATTTTTAGTGATCTAAATTATTAATATAGATTAGGAGATAATTTATGGTTTTGTTATAGCGCAATGGATTGCCAGGTCTGCTTACAACTTGAGATCTGTGGCCAGGGAAAAGTAGAGAATAGATTTCGCAAGATCTTCGCAGTGCACGAACAAATTATTCATTTTTTTTCTTTGAAAATAATTAAGATTGTATTTTCCAAATAGAACACCAGCGAATACATGGCGAAATAAGGGCACAAGTTGTCGGAAGGCTGTTGAATTTTTATTCTAATCATATAGAGGGCAACAATACTCAAATATGATTGGCTAATGAGGAGGTCATTTTCGTTAATTCAGGGCAAAATTACTTGTACCTGATTGGTGGAGACGCCAGAGAGAAATACTTAAGTTATTATGTTGTTTTACTTGTAAATCCTAGCTCCCCTGTTCAAATCGATGTTTGACTCAATAAAGTTTGTTGTAATGTACGGTTTACTTTCAGTGGATTGTATAGTTGTTTTTTACGCTAGGCTTTGACATTTATGTGGCTTCCTCATGTTGTTCACGTGCGTAGCTAACTTATTTATGAATAAATTTTGCCCGCTATATTTAAACAGGTTATCACACGGTTCTTCATAATATTAAAGTTTAATTTCACTTGTGTTTTCAAAGTTTCACAAACTGTCATCGTATACAGTAGCTTCGCGACCCGTGCAATTTTCTGAAACTTTGAACACAGGCAGGAGTTTAAAACTTAATTTTTCTCGGCCACATGCGATTACCTATACAAATGTTTAGTGATCTAAGTTTATTAATACAATTTTGGAGATAATTTATGGTTTGTAAATGACGGAATAGATTCGCAGGTCTGCTTACAACTTGAGATTTGCATCCACGGAAAAGTAGAGAATAGATCTCGCAAGATCTTCGTAATGCGCGCAGAAATTTTTCCTTGGAAAGAATCAAGATTCTATTTTGCAAAGGGAGACCAGATGTCCGGGATTAAGACCGGAATTAGACGTGTTTTGTTGACAAGCATGTGAATTTGGCAAGAAAACGAACTTCATTGTAAATTGATCTATACAAGCCCAAAACGTAAAACCTTTGTGATAAGTCCAGGATATATTTCGTTGAAAGGAAATTAAAAGGTCAAAAACTTACAAGTGAAAACGAATCTTTTGTTATCAAAGTCGAGTAAAACTGATGACAACAACGGATGAAGCCGAAGCTAAACTTAACACGAAATTGACACAACTGAGCATCACATCCAACCGAACGAACGAAAGCCCGCCTCGACGCTGGTCAAACTGAAACAATAGAAAGACAAGTATAGCCCTTATTTAAAACCATGCTAGCTGAAGTCGATGACCAGCAGAGAACGGTGAAAGCTAGCCTTGCACAATTGCGAATAAACAACAAGAATTCGCCTCCAAATGCACTTGAATTGTGTTTTTGCGCTTTTGACACTTTTCGTATAATGCTGCATTAATGTTGTCAGCTGGGTCTGCTAGGGCATGAAGTTGACTGTGAGACATCATGTGAATCTCACTACTGGGCTAGTATCCCCATATCCTATACTACTTCGGCTGAACTGAGTTTATGTAGTCCGGCGTTTACGTACAATTTGCTACGACGCAGTAAAGGGGTACTAATTAGGTTAAAATTAACCACGGAGGTAAAAAAGAACGACGGCATATTTTACCAAGAATTTAGCAGCTACGTTTGATGTTCGATCTAAATAGTTAAGTACTCTCGTAGATTTAACCTTATACGCTAAAACGCGTTTGGCCTTAATCCTTTAACGGTTAGAGGCTTACCTTTTAAACAGCTGCTTGTAAATCGCTTGAATGGCTGGCCGTTTAAAACGGTTTAGATCCGCCGTTTTGGGCCATAACCGTTAAGCGGTTGACCAAAAACGTTTAAACGTTTGAACAAAAACGTTTCGATCGACTGTTGGCCAAAACTGTTTAAAAGGCTATCTTAAACCGTTTAAACGCTTCTCCTTAACCGTTTAAAATTTGAACTGAGCAATATCGTTACGGTACGTTTTCCCATGGAAGGTCACATATAGCCTGAGTGTCTATTTTACTCCTTAATAATATAAACAGATGTTTGACAAATGGCAAATTTAAGTTCTATTGAATATCGAGAGTAAGTATAATTTTTTTATCATTTCAACCGAGAATCTGTCGATGAGGAAATTTTTTCAACAATGAAGTCGTATGTAATATAACTAATATTTTTGGAATATAGTTTTAACAATTCAATATTGCTGATAATTCAGACAACATAACAAACGTATCAATATTTTGTTAAAATCATAACATTTCTGCTTACCAGCGATCTTCAGTTATCCACTTTTACTTTGAAGTCAATAAAGAATGTATTCTTCAGCGCGAACAAAATATTCAAGTTTTTCCTTGAAAATAATTAAGATTGTATTTTCCAAAGGGAGAGAGACCAGCGAATACACGGTGAAATAATCGCACACGATATCGGAAGGATGTAGTGTTTTTATTTAAATTTTTAGTGTTCTAAATTATTAATATAGATTAGGAGATAATTTATGGTTTTGTTTATAGCGCAATGGATTGCCAGGTCTGCATGCTTACAACTTGAGATCTGTGGCCACGGAAAAGTAGAGAATAGATTTCGCAAGATCTTCGCAGTGCACGAACAAATTATTCATTTTTTTCTTTGAAAATAATTAAGATTGTATTTTCCAAATAGAACACCAGCGAATACATGGCGAAATAAGGGCACAAGATATCGGAAGGCTGTTGAATTTTTATTCTAATGATATAGAGGGCAACAATACTCAAATATGATTGGCTAATGAGGAGGTCATTTTCGTTAATTCAGGGCAAAATTCCTTGTACCTGATTGGTGGAGACGCCAGAGAGAAATACTTAAGTTATTATGTTGTTTTACTTGTAAATCCAAGCTCCCCAAATCTTTGTTTGACTCAATAAAGTTTGTTGTAATGTACGGTTTACTTTCAGTGGATTGTATAGTTGTTTTTACGCTAGGCTTTGACATTTATCTGGCTTCCTCATGTTGTTCACGTGTGTAGCTAACTTATTTATGAATAAATTTTGCCCGCTATATTTAAACAAGTTATCACACGGTTCTTCATTATGTTAAAGTTTAATTTCACTTGTGTTTTCAAAGTTTCACAAACTGTCATCGTAGCTTCGCGACCCGTGCAATTTTGTGAAACTTTGAACACAGGCAGGAGTTTAAAACTTAATTTTCCTCGGCCACATGCGATTACCTATACAAATTTTTAGTGATCTAAGTTTATTAATACAATTTTGGAGATAATTTATGGTTTGTAAATGACGGAATAGATTCGCAGGTCTGCTTACAACTTGAGATTTGCATCCACGGAAAAGTAGAGAATAGATCTCGCAAGATCTTCGTAGTGCGCGCAGAAATTTTTCCTTGGAAAGAATCAAGATTCTATTTTCCAAAGGGAGACCAGATGTCCGGGATTAAGACTGGAATTAGACGTGTTTTGTTGACACGCGTGTGAATTTGGCAAGAAAACGAACTTCATTGTAAATTGATCTATGCAAGCCCAAAACGTAAAACCTTTGTGATAAGCCAGGATATATTTCGTTGAAAGGAAATTAAAAGGTCAAAAACTTACAAGTGAAAACGAATCTTTTGTTATCAAAGTCGAGTAAAACTGATGAACAACAATGGATAAAGCCGAAGCTAAACTTAACACAAAATTGACACAACTGAGCATCACATCCAACCGAACGAACGAAAGCCCGCCTCGACGCTGGTCAAACTGAAACAATAGAAAGACAAGTATAGCCCTTATTTAAAACCATGCTAGCTGAAGTCGATGACCTGCAGAGAACGGTGAAAGCTAGCCTTGCAAAATTGCGAATAAACAACAAGAATTCGCCTCCAAATGCACTTGAATTGTGTTTTTGCGCTTTTGACACTTTTCGTATAATGCTGCATTAATGTTGTCAGCTGGGTCTGCTAGGGCGTGAAGTTGACTGTGAGACATCATGTGAATCTCACTACTGGGCTAGTATCCCCATATCCTATACTACTTCGGCTGAACTGAGTTTATGTAGTCCGGTGTTTACGTACAATTTGCTACGACGCAGTAAAGGGGTACTAATTAGGTTAAAATTAACCACGGAGGTAAAAAAGAACGACGGCATATTTGACCAAGAATTTAGCAGCTACGTTTGATGTTCGATCTAAATAGTTAAGTACTCTCGTAGATTTAACCTTATACGCTAAAACGCGTTTGGCCTTAATCCTTTAACGGTTAGAGGCTTACCTTTTAAACAGCTGCTTGTAAATCGCTTAAATGGCTGGCCGTTTAAAACGGTTTAGATCCGCCGTTTTGGGCCATAACCGTTAAGCGGTTGACCAAAAACGTTTAAACGTTTGAACAAAAACGTTTCGATCGACTGTTGGCCAAAACTGTTTAAAAGGCTATCTTAAACCGTTTAAACGCTTCTCCTTAACCGTTTAAAATTTGAACTGAGCAATATCGTTACGGTACGTTTTCCCATCGAAAGTCACATATAGCCTGAGTGTCTATTTTACTCCTTAATAATATAAACAGATGTTTGACAAATGGCAAATTTAAGTTCTATTGAATATCGAGAGTAAGAATAATTTTTTTATCATTTCAACCGAGAATATGTCGATGAGGAGATTTTTTCAACAATGAAGTCGTATGTAATATAACTAATATTTTCGGAATATAGTTTTAACAATTCAATATTGCTGATAATTCAGAAAACCTAACA
Source organism: Chrysogorgia sp. JL179-B06 (assembly GCA_035772405.1). Lineage (NCBI taxonomy): Eukaryota > Metazoa > Cnidaria > Anthozoa > Scleralcyonacea > Chrysogorgiidae > Chrysogorgia > Chrysogorgia sp. JL179-B06. The sequence goes on along the minus strand of JAYKKM010000410.1, from coordinate 823,517 downwards.
AACGTATCAACATTTTTTTTAAATCATAACATTTCTGCTTACCAGCGATCTTCAGTTATCCACGTTTACTTTGAAGTCAATAAAGAATGTATTCTTCAGCGCGAACAAAATATTCAAGTTTTTCCTTGAAAAGAATTAAGATTGTATTTTCAAAAGGGAGAGAGACCAGCGAATACACGGTGAAATAATCGCACACGATATCGGAAGGATGTAGTGTTTTTATTTAAATTTGTAGTGATCTAAATTATTAATATATAGATTAGGAGATAATTTATGGTTTTTTAAAGCGCAATGGATCGATTGCCAGGTCTGCTTACAACTTGAGATCTGTGGCCACGGAAAAGTAGAGAATAGATTTCGCAAGATCCTCGCAGTGCACGAACAAATTATTCATTTTTTTTCTTTGAAAATAATTAAGATTGTATTTTCCAAATAGAACACCAGCGAATACATGGCGAAATAAGGGCACAAGATGTCGGAAGGCTGTTGAATTTTTATTCTAAGGCATATAGAGGGCAACAATACTCAAATATGATTGGCTAATGAGGAGGTCATTTTCGTTAATTCAGGGCAAAATTCCTAGTACCTGATTGGTGGAGACGCCAGAGAGAAATACTTAAGTTATTATGTTGTTTTACTTGTAAATCCAAGCTCCCCAAATCGATGTTTGACTCAATAAAGTTTGTTGTAATGTACGGTTTACTTTCAGTGGATTGTATAGTTGTTTTTACGCCAGGCTTTGACATTTATCTGGCTTCCTCATGTTGTTCACGTGCATAGCTAACTTATTTATGAATACATTTTGCCCGCTATATTTAAACAGGTTATCACACGGTTCTTCATTATGTTAAAGTTTAATTTCACTTGTGTTTTCAAAGTTTCACAAACTGTCATCGTAGCTTCGCGACCCGTGCAATTTTGTGAAACTTTGAACACAGGCAGGAGTTTAAAACTTAATTTTCCTCGGCCACATGCGATTACCTATACAAATTTTTAGTGATCTAAGTTTATTAATACAATTTTGGAGATAATTTATGGTTTGTAAATGACGGAATAGATTCGCAGGTCTGCTTACAACTTGAGATTTGCATCCACGGAAAAGTAGAGCATAGATCTCGCAAGATCTTCGTAGTGCGCGCAGAAATTTTTCCTTGGAAAGAATCAAGATTCTATTTTGCAAAGGGAGACCAGATGTCCGGGATTAAGACCGGAATTAGACGTGTTTTGTTGACACGCGTGTGAATTTGGCAAGAAAACGAACTTCATTGTAAATTGATCTATACAAGCCCAAAACGTAAAACCTTTGTGATAAGTCCAGGGTATATTTCGTTGAAAGGAAATTAAAAGGTCAAAAACTTACAAGTGAAAACGAATCTTTTGTTATCAAGGTAGAGTAAAACTGATGAACAACAATGGATGAAGCCGAAGCTAAACTTAACACGAAATTGACACAAATCCAACCGAACGAACGAAAGCCCTCCTCGACGCTGGTTAAACTGAAACAATAGAAAGACAAGTATAGCCCTTATTTAAAACCATGCTAGCTGAAGTCGATGACCTGCAGAGAACAGTGAAAGATAGCCTTGCAAAATTGCGAATAAACAACAAGAATTCGCCTCCAAATGCACTTGAATTGTGTTTTTGCGCTTTTGACACTTTTCGTATAATGCTGCATTAATGTTGTCAGCTGGGTCTGCTAGGGCGTGAAGTTGACTGTGAGACATCATCTGAATCTCACTACTGGGCTAGTATCCCCATATCCTATACTACTTCGGCTGAACTGTGTTTATGCAGTCTGGTGTTTACGTATAATTTGCTACGACGCAGTAAAGGGGTACTAATTAGGTTACAATTAACCACGGAGGTAAAAAAGAACGACGGCATATTTTACCAAGAATTTAGCAGCTACGTTTGATGTTCGATCTAAATAGTTAAGTACTCTCGTAGGTTTAACCTTATACGCTAAAACGCGTTTGGCCTTAATCCTTTAGACGGTTAGAGGCTTACCGTTTAAACAGCTGCTTGTGAATCGCTTTCTGCTTACCAGCGATCTTCAGTTATCCACTTTTACTTTGAAGTCAATAAAGAATGTATTCTTCAGCGCGAACAAAATATTCAAGTTTTTCCTTGAAAAGAATTAAGATTGTATTTTCCAAAGGGAGACCAGCGAATACACGGCGGAATATAAGCGCACACGATATCGGAAGGATGTAGCGTTTTTATTTAAATTTTTAGTGACCTAAATTATTAATAGAGATTAGGAGATAATTTATGGTTTGTTTATGGCGCAATGGATTGCCAGGTCTGCTTACTTGAGATCTGTGGCCACGGAAAAGTAGAGAATAGATTTCTCAAGATCTTCGCAGTACGCGAAGAAATTATCATTTATTTCATTGAAAATAGTTAAGATTGTATTTTCCAAATAGGACACCAGCGAATACATGGCGAAATAAGGGCACAATATTTCGGAAAGCTGTTGAATTTTTATTCTAATCATATAGAGGGAAAAATTTTTCAAACATGATTGGCTAATGAGGAGAGTAAATTTTGCTTAACTCAGGGCAAAATTACTTGTACCTGATTGGTGGAGACGCCAGCGGGAAACATTTAAGTTATTATGTTGTTTCACTTGTACATCCAGGCTCCCCTGTTCTTTTAGTCGATGTTTAACTCAATAACGTTTGTTGTAATGTAGCGTTTAATTTCAGTGGATTGTATAATTTTTTTCACGCTTGGTTTGGACATTTAGCTGGCTTCCTCATGTTGTTCACGTTTGTAAGGCCAGACTAATTTAATTTTGTTTCTCGGATTTTTCCGCTGTAGCATGACCAGGCAGGTCGGTAAATAAAAATAAAAATAAATCAAATTTTTAGTGAGTGAACATCTGAGTGAACAGTAAATCCGCAACCACAGCAATATATATCGCCCTAGTCTGTTTACACAAGAGGGACGCCTAGAACTTCCAAATATATTAATATATTCCGCGAATATATTAATATTAAAATCAATGCCAACAGGCCTCCGCAGGTGTTCTGCCAACTAGTGTTTAAAATTGTTCATGGTAAGACGTTTTTTGTCCTTTTTTTACTACAAGAGAGAGCCTAACCTGAGTATCAGGCTTTCTTGAGGGGCGGGGGGAGCGAGGCCTGATACTCAGGTTAGAGAGAGCCATGCATATGACTCCGCCGCCATTCTCCATCCTGCAAGCAAGCGCTCATGTGAACCTAATTTCCATACTTCGCGCGGCAGGAAATGAATAAATTTGAATACATTTATTTTTATTTACGACGTGAATTCACGAAAGTGACCCAGCCGGATCCAAGAAATATAAAATTAAATTGGTCTGGCCATAGTCACTCGAATTATATCGTCTGGAAACGCGGTCAAAGTCTTTTTTCTATGTTTTTGTGCATTTTGTGCACTTTCACGGTCACTAAACACATTGTATTTTCAATATAATGAAGCAGATATGCAATAGCAACGTTTGGGTTTAAAGTTGTTTAAATATTAATAAACCTAAAGCAAAGGATTTGTGCACCTTCAGGTTCCCATCAACATGAATCACAGTTCAAATAATTTTATTATTTCCCCAGATTAGCAACGGTTTGGAATACGACTTTGTGAACTTAAAACAGTGAACACCAATGAAATCGTGTTCAGACTCCTGTCTGTGCCCTGACACAGAGGCCGGGTGGTACTCCGTAGCGTGGTTACTTTGAGGTGTTTCGTGAAAATGTTATGTTCACCTTAGTGCCCGAGCCCCATGCCAGGATACCTAGGCTGAGCAGGCCCGTAATGTCCCTATTATTTACGATATTGAGCAGGCCAATAAAGCATTGCTTTATTACTTAAACACTATTACAGTCCCTATACAAACGGGAAAACCTTTGTTTTCTTTTCTCTATGTGATATTATTATTTCTGCTGTTGTTACTCAACCTGCTGATTATCGATCCTAGTCAGGCTTTGCCTAATGTTTTTGGAAGTTCATACAATAATCTATATTGCTATTTGCCGAGGAATTTGGTGATTATCGAACATGTTGTTCTACGCCGTGTCAAATCAGCTTTAATGTTGACTTCTGCCCGTGGGTTTCATCGCTCAACTTTGATAAAATGGACAAAGCGTGGAGGTACTTGCTTATCGATTCCTGGTCATGATCCTCCCTTGCAAATAACTATACACATGGATATTGCTATTAACCCTGGTCCTTTGGCGAAGCTGTTGAACTTAAATCTTGGTGGGAACTCTGCAGTATCCGATGTCGCTAATTTACATGTTGGTGATTTGTTAACAACAACGCCGTACTCTCGAAGTCAGCTTTTTCGTATTCGTGACACTATTCGCTGCATGATCTCTCCATCTATGTGTTCTCGTCTATACTACATGGGCTCCTGAAGTTTAGAGGGAAAAGGGCAGGAAAACGAAGGATACTGATCAAAAGTTATGTCCAAATTCCAAAATAATGTAAATTACTTACAACAACCCATTCCTGTGAGAGTTTCTTCTCGACATGTCAGGCAGCACTACGATGAATGTTCAACTAAACGTAGTAGAAACTCTCGAAATTTAATCGCAGTTACCTGTTCACCTTTAATTCCAACATTCACGCCATCCAAGGCGTTTGAGTTCTGTTTCAGTTAACGCAAGGTCGATCAAGAATAAGACTACAGCAATACATGAATTTGTTATTGAAAACAACGTAGATGTGATAGCGTTGATAGAAACTTGGCTTGTATCAGTATCAGGTGATCAGGACTGAGTGGTTATTAGTGACATTACACAAAGAGGCTATGTCTTCAGGCATGTTCCGAGAGAAGGTCGTGGGGGTGGAGTGGCTTTGATGTTCAAAAAAACAGTTGATCTAAATTTAATTCTACCAAAAAATTCAAATCATTTCAACACATTGATATGGTAATGATATCACCCAAGCCACTTCGGATTGTTGTGATTTATCGCCCACCGCCTATAATAAAGGAAATAAACTGACTAGGGAAATGTTTGACACTGAATTTTCGGCTCGCTATTGATCGTAGAGAAGTGCTCATAACAGTTGATTTTAACTTCCATGTTGACGATAAGAATAATGCTCCTGCTAAGCGTTTTATCGATATGCTCCATTCATTCGACTATAAACAACATGTGAAAGATGTAACTCATAAATGTAACCATACATTGGATCTGGTCATCACTATAACCCAAGAGACAATTCTCTATAACATCTCTGTATCTGATCCTGCGTTGTCTGACCACTTTGTGGTTCATTGTAAACTTATTTTATCGAAGCCACCTCTAGAAAGGAAAGAGATCACGTATAGAAGCCTAAAAGGTATTGACTCATCCCGCTTCTGTAGCGAGTTCTGGTCTACAGGGTTGCAATGAATACCGATCCCTGCACGGCTTGGTTGATAAGGTTGATGATCGACCGTGAGTTATACATAAAGCAATGTGGTGCTGTTCATAAACTCATATCTAACTCCAAGATGGAGTATTATTCTGAGTTGATAAGTGGCCTAGAGACCGATCAAAGACAGCTATTTAATACAATAGAACCCTTGCTCAAAGGTCGGACCGTTAGACAGTATCCTATACTTGTGATTCCAACGAGCAGCTGGCAAATAAATTCGCTGACTACTTTGAAAGGAAAATAGATATGATCAGAAGCGATTTGGCCTCTAGGAGTTTAGACCTACATAATCGATTTCCTGATTCTGACCTACAGCAATGTGAGATGCAACTTCGACAGTTTACTCTCTAACTGATGCTGAGCTAGCAAGACTTATTGGAAAAATTTCTAAAAAATCTTGCATTCTTGATCCCATTCCTGCCTCGATCCTAAAGTGTTGCTTTGGCAACCTACTTCCTGTGATTACAAAGATGATGAATTTGTCGTTGGCAAATTCTGTTCTATCACCAACCTTAAAATCTACTTCATTGAAACGCGCCTCAAGAAAGCTCAGTTGCGCTGTGAAGAGTTCAGTAGCTTTCGGCCCATTTCCAACTTAACATTTGTTTCTCAGTGTATTGAAAAAGTTGTTGCTTCACAAACATCATGTCGTCACGTCAATGACAATAGCATGGGTGAAATACTCCAATCAGCATACAAACAATACCATAGTACTGATACCGCCTTAGTTAAAGTGCAAGATGACATTTTACGTGCTTTAGATAATAACTGTTCAGTCATTCTTTTGCTGCTAGACCTGTCAGCGGCGTTTGATACCGTGGACCATGATATACTCCTTGCCCGTCTTTCGCAGAGATTTAGAATTGTTGATAGTGCGTTAGAGTGGTTCAGATCTTATCTCACCGATCGTCAACAAGTTGTTTATGTTTCTGGTACTCACTCATCTGGGCGTCCGCTTCATTGTGGGGTTCCTCAGGGTAGTGTCCTTGCATGGACCTATCCTTTTTCTGTTATATACATCACCCCTTGCAGATATCATGCAGATTATGCTCAATTATACGTCACTTTTAAATCATCTATTGAGGGGAAGATCGAGATTGGAGAAATGTGTTCAAGATATTGATACTTGGATGACAATAAATAAATTCAAATTAAGCAGAGACAAGATATAACTACTTGTTCTAAATGCGAGTCATCGACCTCAGCCTTTACTGGACTCTATCCTAGTTTGTAATGAAATCATTAATCCCTCATCTAAGACTAGAAACATTGGTGTTATTTATGATACTTCATTGTCAATGGAACAACATGTAATTAGTATATGTAAATCAGCTTTTTACTATCTTAGAAATATCGGTCGTATAAGGAAGCATATAAGTTTTCAAATTGCAGAAACTCTGATGCACGCGTTTGTTACTTCAAGGCTCGATTTTTGCAACTCCCTTCTATACGAACTACCAAAATATGTTATTAAGCGGCTACAGAGTGTTCAGAATGCAGCAGCAAGAATAGTTACCTTAAGTAGGAAATCAGAACATATCACGCCCATTTTATATAGTTTACATTGGCTTCCTGTTGAAGAACGTAGTGTTTTTAAAATAATTTTATTGACATTTAAATCACTTTATGGCTTGGCACCTCTGTATATTGCCAATTTAGTTAATTTGTATATACCTAGGCGTTGTTTAAGATCTGTTACGAGCAATAGGCTGGTTCAAGTACCATATAACTTACGCACATATGGCTATAGGACATTTTCAAGTGCCGCCCCCAACTTGAACGATCTTCCTCAAGACATTAGAAATTGTACAACACTTCATGATTTTAAGAGTAAAGTTAAAACTCATATTTTTAGGAAAACATTTTAAAATTAAATTGATGTTTAGATTTTTAGATTAAATGATATTGTATATAAGTGTATTTTAAACCAATGTAAAGCGCCATTGGACAGCAATGGAAATGGCGCTATATAAAAACTATTATATTATTATTATTATACCGCTAAGCGGGGCCACATGAACAGACGCCAAAGAAAACAATTCTCAAGTTGCACGTGAGGTTGTCGCTTTGTTAAGAATAAACTACAGGGACAATTTTAAATTTATTTATTTATTTTTATAATTTGGATACCAATTCTATTCGCTGTGATATCACGAACTGTGATATCACGAATTTCGTTGTCACGGTTACGCAACGAATCGAGCTAATTTACGCCCATTTTTGTTCAGAATTTAAAGAGGATTCCAAAAAAGATCGGTTTCGAATAAAAATTCAAAAAGTGCTGAAATGATTACTAAAGAAAAATCGTAAAAAAGGAAAAAGTGCGCTTCTGCAGGATATAAACTAAAATAATCCTGCTAAATTCTGCCAATTGAATTTTATTATGTTACGACGACGACGACGACGACGACGACAACCCTCGTGAGCATAACAAACCTGATATTGTTGTGCTTGATATCGCCTGCCCTTTCGACACTACAGTAAACAGCAAGGAAAAGGAGAAAATTGAAAATTACCAGGGTTTTAAACGGGACATTACACGAATTTGGAAGTGCAAAACCGTAAAAGTCGTACCCATCATAATTGGTGCGTTTGGTACCCTACCAAAGGGCTTGGAGAAATGGCTTGGGGTGATCGAGATGTCAAACTTGTTAGAATTGTTGCAGTGGGTATATTTACTGGGTTCAGCTAGGATTTTAAGGGAAGTTTTAGATACATAGAGATCATAAGAGTGAAGTATGTTATGTCAAGGCATCTAAGGCCACGGGAAGTAGCTTGATGCCTCATTTAAGACACCAGCGTTACGATAGTTTGCTGTGATAATTAAATAATAATAATAATAATAATAATAACAACAATAACAATAACAATAACAAGAAAAAAAGAAAAAAAGGAAAGAAAAAAAAGGAAAGATAAAAAAAACAAACTAAAAAACTATAGACCCCTTATGTATGAGTTGCGGATTCAAAACGAAGGATGGCACATTGATTTTGTTCCACTGGTGATTAGATGTTTTGGGAAGGTGCACAACCTAAAGGGTTCATTGTCCAAATTCATAATCAAAGAAAGACTAGAGTGTGATACTGTTTGAAGGAGAATCAACAGTGCGAAAAATAATGAGTGGACTATTGTCGTGAACTTTTGTGTATATCAGTAAATTACAGTGAACACATGGTGATTAACTGTAGTACGTTTTGGCCGGTAACCACCTGGTCCGGTTAAGTTAAAACAATAACAAAGACGTTTTAGGCGGTAAATACGTACCTAAAATGAGCAGGTTTTCTGATTGGCTACACGGACCAACAGTGGTTAGGGTTAGTTATTGGTTTCTTTGTGGTTGATGCTATATTGTTTTATTGTTTTAATGAACCAATGACAAAACTTGTTCATATAGGTACGTGGCGACCCGTTTTAGAAGAATTACACAATAGTCTCAATGTTCATACAATACATTCGTAAAACAATTCATCAAAACTACTACATGTATAATCAATAAAACTATGATACCTAGCTACAAGAAGACAGAAAAGTCTTAAGTGCTGACTTAAAACTTTAGCGCATCAAATAATCAAAAATATTGTTTTTATATTCCCAAGAAATGTAAGGTAGATGCCAGCTTTAAATAATCAAAAATATTGTTTTTATATTCCCAAGAAATGTAAGGTAGATGCCAGCTTTAATGTCCACTATTCATGTTTATTCAACACTACATTCTACACGCAGATCCTCTCTGAATAGCAGATCGAAAATATTCTTGTGGATCCTTCCTTATTTCTTCATATTTTTTGGAAACAATTGAAACATGTGATTCCTTGAACTGCTCAACCAAGTTGACGTTATTGAGAAAATAATGGGGAAAGCTCTTCTTACTTACGAAAGACACCAGTTTCTCAAAGGCACCAAAAAACCGTTCTTGTAGTTTCGATGCGTGCCAGTCTTCTCCTTTTGGATACCTTTCGCTCTCCCAGAAAATCAAGGTCTTGATGTGATACGAACTCAACGGCACGTTCTTCAGTTGTAGGTCATTCGCAACGATTGACTTAAGAATTTGTAAAACTCTTTTACGATCAGAGTTAGCGCTGCCGGAATCTATATTTCTCATGATGGTCTTTTCGCCTTCGGAACACGAAAACCTCCATAGATACTTTTTGTCTTCACCGGTATAAGCTAGCGGTGGTTGCTTGGCGACTACATGGCATCCGCCTTGGTGAACCTGGCTGATTAATTCTGGACTTGGCCAACCTAAGCAAAACGATATCAATGGATAAAGGAAGTTAGCCTGACCTATCGACATCACAATGGATGACAATTATATGACAACTATTTTGTAATTTGATCTATTTACATCAACTAATTTAAAAATTTATTTACATTCATTTTGTAAATAGTTATATTGATCCGACTATGGCTTCCTAACCAGTGGCATGTGATCAGGTATAAGAAACATAAACCGTATATAACAAGGGCAAAATTGGAAAGTGAAAGTATTAAGTTCGGGAAAAATCTGGCCTGGGAAAGCATATTTTTTTGTATTTTGTATCGAGATTGAGGTTTTCAGATACCAATCTGGAAAGAAAAAAAGCGAGTATACCTTGTGAGATTTGACGTCTGAAAGATGGAACCTACATGTATATACCAACATCTGTAGCTTTTTAAATAACGTTTTAAATTTAATTTGTCACAGCATATATCAATTGGCTTTGTTGTAGCGGATACCTGGCCATCTTAGGGGCTGTTTATATGAGCCGCGTCTCTCAGACAAATCATTTGTAAAATTTGTTTAAAGTTTTATTTAAAATTTGTTTAAAGTTTATATGAGGATGAGAGGAGGGCAAACCCTCCTTGAACTTTTCCATGTAAACGCTCTCAAGAGGGCTGGCCCTGCTAGGAGCTTGAAAAATGTAAAGTGCCCATGACCCCAAATACGATATTAGTAATATAGATTCTACATGAAGTAAATAGTTGAGTGCCAAAATATTTTATGATTTGAGCTTTGCGTTGATGTTTTATAAAGGTTTGTTTATCAGAAATGCTAATGAGTGGTGACGTCATTTACGGCATCATTTCGGATACAATATTCTACTGTTAAAGCAAATTAATCTAACTCAAACGTTGATGATGTACTTGACCACTATAGTAAAGATTTTATCAACTTTTTCACTCAAATCCTCAACCAGTCTATCACACGAAAGCAGAAAAGAAAGCCAAATGCCGTAAATGACGTCACATCATTAGAATTTCAGTTGAAACAAACCTTTCTAGAACAACAAGGCAAAGCTCAAATCATAAAATCTTTTGGCATTCAACTTTTCACTTCATGTAGAATATATATCAGTTATATCGTATTTGGGGTCATGGGCACTTTAAGCGAGGCATTGTTTGTTTTCGTTGAAACAAATTAAACAACTTGTTTCAGTTCATCATTAATTTTTGAAAGTAATAAAATGTACAGTAATACTGGAAAATTAAAACGAAAAACATGGATACTTGCAGAGCAATCATGAGGAGCTTTTGCCTGTTCGCCATTTTTGCGTCTACGTTGCTAAGCAACGTAACGAACGTAACGCATTGTTAAAGGCTAGGGCGTGTCTGACTCACGGACGGACTGGCAAGTTTTATGAGTGACGTAAGAGAGATCGCGCCTCGTGACTCTTGAGTGCATATTTTGATGATCGTCTATTGAAGTATAGAACGTGAATCTATTTTTTGAATTCTTTGACGCGAGGACAGATTTTCTTGTCAAGGTAAGATGACTAATAATAAGATAGTAGCTGTTAAACGATATTTAACACAGCGAGGTGTCATCTGCGATTTTTTTTTGCCATGCAATGTCTTATATTTTGGCATGACAGTTAATATCAAATCTGTTTCAATTCGTTTGTGAATAGAATTAAAATTCATCTTACAAACAATAGTTTATTACTTTTAGGTTTTCTCGACGTTTATCAGCGTACATTGTATTTCTCTGAAGAATTTTGAGAGCTTTGACGGCAGGAGCCATGATTCGCGCTGAATGCTGATCAGCATTTCGATCAGAATGGAGATATCAGGCAAATCAAATCAAACGAAGCCATTGTACTCGTTAAAATCAAACTAAACGTAGCCATTGTGCTGGTTGAAAACAAATACTAACTGTCAACAAACTTACTGAACAGACTGCAGAAAGCCTCTGCACTTGTCAAAATTATAAACATCTAGACAGCTCATTGTCTTGCAGTTGAATTTAAATACTGAACCTTGGCCGTAATATGGGAATTACAATTGAGCAATACAGAGCCAGAATTGGTGCACACAATAACTAGTTTGTTAAAACCAATGAGGTTAATACTTCTGGTCGTCAAGGTATCTTTTGGAATACACTTTACATTTGTAACAATGTCGAGGTTATTTTATCTATTAAGTGTATTTTATCTGCCAACATTACAACGCCTCGCATGAACAATATAAAAGTTGGAATCAAGTAATATAGTGTGGTTATCTCAAATGTTGTGCTATAACGTATTTGTTCCGTTATTGAAAATGGCAAATGTGTTGAAGAAAATCCTGTGCTGATTTTAGCCAAAGCGATGAGAAAATTTAGACTAAATGCTGGTAAACAATGTGTAGCCATGTCTTTCACTGCAATAATACATAATATATACATAATACCATTCCTAAATACAATTTGTTTGCTGGAAATAGCCTTTATACTTACATAAGCCATTTCATTAAAAAAATATTTTTTTGTTATTGACCAATGTTCCAGAAGTTACTTCATTGCATGGTAAACTCTATCATTTACAATATACTGACTCGTTTGCTGGAGATTTGTTTATGACAATTAGCGATGAAATTTTTTCCTTTGCAAACCGTTCTCCATAATCTGTTTTTGGATTCACAATTAAATTATCAACATTGTCTGTTGAAAATTGACTGCAGCACTGTTGCAATTTGTAAAACTAATGAAGGCAAGTTTAAATTTGTTTATCATTAGATAAACAATGGGCTATACCACCAATTTTGTTATTATTCAGTTTTTAATGGTTAATATATCTGCACAAGTCCACCAATTTATGTAAAGTAATGATCTTATTTTTTACCTGAAATCATTATAGCAATCACTTCCAACGATCGAATGTAAATACCAAATATTAATTGTTTCCAGTGTCACCACTGTACATCTGTGCCACGATCATAATTACACCCCATCCCAAAGGTAGACGCATGTACGCATTGCGTACCTATTTTTATTGTTGGCGCCAATTACCAATCGAGAGCTAGAAAATTCTTGCGTAAATGCGAGGTGAAACCCAGCCATTTTATTGAGGCTAGCCTTACCAAGAGGGCTGGCTAGCCTCCATATATTAATACGACCTTAATATCTCAAGAACGAAGTAAAATATGGAAGAGTTGTAAACGCCATTCTTTCACGTAAGAGAGTTTATTTTGAACTGAATTTTACAGTGTATAAGAACTTTCAAGTCCCGCATACAATTACCTCTGCGCGGACGGGTTTTCCAGGTAGTAGCTGCCGGCGGCCAAGCTGGTAATTTAATAGCCAATGTGAGATCAACGTCATATTCATTTTGGCCGATCTTGATATTCAGAGTCACGGCAGGACCATGGGTGGATCGAGTGATGCTTTTACTAAACAAAACAAATTAAAATAATCAAGAAAGTTGACAATACAGTATATGTTTTTTACTAAAGCAGCCTTGTTTGGGTTAGCAATTTGTGATAGGGGTACTGGGGACCATTCTGATTGTGAACCATATATAATATATTCTTTGAAATAATCCCCTCGCCCGGCGCGAAGCGCCGGCCGAAGGCCTGAGGGCGAGGGTGCTAATATCGACCGGCGTTTAGTCCCTCATCACGGGAATCCTAGCGTTTTCAGTCTCACATTCAGTTTCCTTGTATATATATATATATATATATATATATATATATATATATATATATATATATATATATATTCAGGATCAACGTCGTCGATCATGCGCGGCATCGGAAAATTTGGCCATGGTAACTAGATATAGACAGAAGCTGATTGGTAGACCTCTGCATTTGAATTAATATTTAAATTGCAACCGTCACATGATTGCGAATGCAAAAATTGAAACGGTATTGAAACGGTTTTTTGGTGCGTTAAATTTGGCGTAATTTAAATTTAAATTGACGCCAGCGCGACAAACCGCTTTCCGGAAGAAGACGCCATTCGCCGACGGCTAAAGTTATATTGCCATAAAAACAATCCATTTCCTATCCATTTCCTCGCAAAATCATCGGATGCAGTAATGTTTGGTAATGTTTGTTTTTAACAAACATTACTATAGACATTATCAGCTGATTTCAAGCCGAAACTGTAGTGTTGAAGGACAAGATAATCAAAGACAGAGACAAGTAAAAGGTAAAAGGACTATTATAATTATATGTACATTGTGATTTCACCGACTCACCGGTCTGTGTTGAGCAATTAATTTGCCTTTTCTGCATAGTTTTTTTGGTTAGGGTTAGCAATTTGGTTAGGGTTAGGTTTAGGATTTTGGCGATATTTACCAGCATTCGTTGAATTCTAAGAGACTATAGCGTCGTACGGCTACCGTACGAATAGCCATTATCTTCAGTTCAGTGCTTCACTTTATCGTTTAACTTTTTGACTTGACTCGGTAATTTTAATGTAATTTAAATAATTGTACACTGTATTGTGTATTTGCTCCAAGCTCCGAAATCTAATAGACACATTTTGAAATACTTAACAGAGAGATTTGGGAAAATTTGAAGGTGTGTAATGTTTTGAATTTTCAAAACATATATGTATAATATTTTGACAATTGGAATTAAATCCATGCAGTGTAAAATCAGGCTTGGACTGGCCATAATTTGTGCCAGAACAATGGCACTTTGTGGCAGCACAATGGCTGGCCATTGTTCTGGCAAAAGATGGCACAAATTGGCCAGTCCTAGCCTGTTTAAAATATATACCATTTGTTCTTTATAATACTGCAGAATAGTAAGTGGTAGTACAAATTTTGGAATTGCATGTACAGTATTTTTATTATTTTATTAAAATTATGAATACTATATGCTTGATAATTAGCCTATATATACAGTAGTTTAGGGTGAAAAAACATGCATATTATTGCTGTGTTTATATGACCTGGCCCTGGCCTACAATTTTGTAGCAATAAACAAGCATTACAATGTATACTTGTCAGTGTTAATACTTAATATATACACTGCTGTAGTGAATAAGGGAGAGCTCGGGGGAAACAGAGGATACGGGTTCGAGATTGGGGTCGAGCTCAGATGGCAAGTGAAGGTTACATTGATGTACTGATTATATTGATATAACAGCAGTGTATATATTAACACACCCAATCATTTGTCATTACTGAAATATATAGTAACTGCTGTGCATAGGCAGTGCATATATCATTAGAACCAGTGCATCATTGTAACCTCTCTCCATCTGAATCTCAATGGTTAGAGGCCGTCACTGGCAATAAAGTTATAATTCTTTCAACCAGGAATATTATGTTTCTGACGATATATCATCTTGACGTCCATGTTTTGTATACTGGCATGTATTCCATATATAATCTGTGTTTACAGTACTCCATCCATTATGGAACATGTTAGACCTACAGTACTTAGCTGGCCTAGTGGGTCACAACTTATTCTGTCAATGTAAAATACAGCTTATTATTATTATATTCACATTGGGTATGTTGACACTACTATGTGTGTTAGCTAGATCATTGTCGACAAGCAGACTAGGCATGGCATTCTGAATATAGGTTATAATATGTATTATGTGCATGGTGATATAATTTAGATACTATAGTACACAATTCCATATATATGCTTTAAATTATTGTTACATGGCAAATATGGTATCTGCATTAGGCATTATTATTATTAGTATTATTGTTAATGCATTATTATTATTAGTATTAATAATAATAATAATAATAATACAATAATATTTATACAGGATAGCCCCTTCAATGCTAACACTGGTATAGTATATGGGGGTCTTGTTTTCTAACAAATTACAGTTGTTACAGATTTCAACACATATTCACAAATGTACAGTACAATGTTACAAAAACTAATTTTAACTCAAAAGTTGTATATCCTTTACAATTACATATTGTCAATTAAGGCAATAGATAATGGTGCTATAACATGTATGAACAGATTAATTGAAACATGGAAAATAGCTCTTCACTGGTAGATATGATGTTAAAATGCCATGGAATTTCCTAACTAGCATTACACAATGTAACTTGCTTCTAATACAAGAGGTACAAAACTTGGGATTTCTATTATCCAATCAGTTTCAAGTCCCGGCTTAGGAAAGATCAGTTTCCCTGACATGCATAGAGACCTCTGATTATCACCATCAATATTTAGTTATCCATATTCCTGCCAGCTACAGTAGTCCAATGTGGGTAGAATTATCAACTTACTGTATATAATCTATCCACAACAACAATTGGAGTAGAATCCCTAATGGTAGTAAATCTAATTTGAATGGACCCCTATACATTTGCACTATATGCATGCCATCCGTAGACATTTGAACGAATTTGATTTTTTTAAAGGACACTCATTGTATGATAGAGATGCACTTTCTTCCGTCAACAGCCTTTGGTGTCTATACACAAAACACTGCATTGATTATTTCGTGAGTCATCAATATTGTGATAAAAGTAATTTCTTTCTTAGTGATTGATGGTAGAAACAGCAGTAGACCCCACTATTCTGTTGCTGCACTCAAAAATTAAAAAGTTTGGGCTGCATTACTTATTTTGATGTCCTATGAAACAATTAAATTCAGACAATACAATATCTCTGAGAGATATTGTCCACTGAAAATGTATTTACTGTTGTTTCGCAAATGAAGTGGCTATTATCTAATTCAAGTAATTTAGAACTGAAAGAAGTACTGTACTGTAAGTTTCAAACAGCAATTGGGCGAGGGGTTGTTGCGTATACGTATTTCTAGTTAATATAAAATGTTTCTCAAGATAGGACGGAGAGGCGAGGAGTTATTGCGTATACGTATATATAGCTAAGAATTGTATCTCCTGATTCAGCGCACTGGTTCGATTCCTGCTTGGGGCACTGAGATACATTTTCAAAATATTATTGTGGATTATGTAAATCGTCTCTTCGTTAAATATAACGCTGCCGTTTTGTTATTAAAAATGTTGTTACAACGTTGCCCTCTGTCTACAAATTTTCGTTGTTACAACGTTATCACATAACGTTCCTGCCGTCGTGAACGCGTTTGAGCAGGGAGGTGGGAGTACTAAATTTGCCAAAAAATGGGCGTTGTCATTGGGAAGGTCGTTCAAAAGTAACCTTAAACCCACAATGTTAGTAGCTGAGGATTGCAACGTAGCTAAGGATTGCAACGTAGCTAAGGATTACAACGTAGATAACTATTACAACGCGGTAAAACGTACCTAAAATGAATAGGTTTTGTGATTGGCTACATGGAACAATAGTGGTTAGGGTTCACAAAACTTGAACTTGAACTAACAAGTTTTATGATTGGTTGATTACAACGTATATAAGGATTACAACGTAGATAAGGATTACAATAGGTAGGTGGCGACTGATCTTACAACGTAGCTAAGGATTACAATGTAGATAAGGATAACAAGGTAGCTAATGATTACAACGCAGCTCAGGATTATAACGTAGCTAATGATTACAATGTAGATAAGGATTACAATGTAGATAAGGATGACAATGTAGACAAGGATTACAATGTAGATAAGGATTACAATGTAGATAAGGATTACAACGTAGCTAAGGATTACAATGTAGATAAGGATTACAACGTAGATAAGGATTACAACGTAGATAAGAATTACAATGTAGATAAGGATTACAAGGTAGATAAGGATTACAATGTAGATAAGGATTGCAATGTAGATAAGGATTACAACGTAGATAAGGATTACAACGTAGATAAGGATTACAATGTAGATAAGGATTACAAGGTAGATAAGGATTACAACGTAGATAAGGATTACAACGTAGATAAGGATTACAACGTAGATAAGGATTACAATTTATAAAATAACATGTACACAACAAGCAATTTGATTGGTCAATACCCATGCAGGATGAGAGTATCCTGCACGGGATTTACAGCAATTTTAAGTGGCGTTTTTCATCTCATTCCGTTTATCGTTATAAGTTAAAACAAAACACTCAAAAAAAAAACAGAATATAGTTTCTGATCGTCTGATCCAGTTTGTGTTCAATAGCGAAGTTAAACAAAACAACTAGGTTTGAAAAGGGCATGTTTTGAAAGCAACAAACTCGCGAGAATAATATACTGTTTAAATACCTTCTATTTTCTTGCCTGATGAACTCACTGGGAAAAGAACAATCTTTATCTATACGAAGTAAAATACCCAACAGCTCTCGATTTAAAATCCAAAATCTTCCAGTGAAATTGTGAAAAAGACAGCGAAGACCTTTCCAGAGCGACAGTTGCTGCCCATATCTGTCTGTTCGCTTTGAAACAACAAGCCAAACCCTGAGACGCCTGATTCCAGTAATGATTAATAAGCTTTTGCCTAAAACTAGTCAGTATTATTGATATTCAAAGTCGAGTTTTTTATCCATATTCTTCTCTTTGTTGTCGGATTTGTAGGCAAAACAAATTTCAGCTTTCCAACCTTTCCGGCCTGCTCGACTGCTGTTGGAGACGAATTATGATTGGTAGTTGATAATTCTTGGGAGAATTTGTATTCTCATCATATTATTTTTGGATAAAATGTGTTATTTCTTTGTCGTTATTTTATAAAATAAATACCAAATGGTTTTCCGTGCAGGATACTGTGTTATAAAATAGCAAGTGTGCTACGCGTGTTCTGATTGGCTAATACCCGTGTTTGGATCAAGTTATCGAAACACGGGAAATTTCCCGCCTTTCAGAGGATTTTTAAAAATGTCGCATAATTATTTTCCGAGTTCAGAGTTTTGTGTTGAGACTGACTACGTAGATAAGGATTACAACGTACTGTAGATAAGGATTACAACGTAGATGAGGATTACAATGTAGATAACAAGGATTACAACGTTGATAAGGATTACAACGTAGCTAAGGATTACAACGTAGCTAAGGATTACAACGTAGATAAGGATTACAACATACATTAGCTAAGGATTACAACGTAGATAAGGATTACAATGTAGAAAAGGATTACAACGTAGCTAAGGATTACAACGTAGATAAGGATTACAACGTAGATAAGGATTACAACGTAGATAAGGATTACAACGTAGCTAAGGATTACAGCGTAGCTAAGGATTACAACGTACTGTAGATAAGGATTACAACGTACTGTAGATAAGGATTACAACGTAGCTAAGGATTACAACGTAGATAAGGATTACAACGTAGCTAAGGATTACAATGTAGATAAAGATTACAACGTAGCTAATGATTACAACGTAGCTAAGGATTACAACGTAGATAAGGATTACAGCGTAGATAAGGATTACAACGTAGCTAAGGATTACAACGTAGATAAGGATTACAATGTAGATAAGGATTACAACGTAGATAAGGATTACAATGTAGCTAAGGATTACAACGTAGATAAGGATTACAATGTAGATAAGGATTACAACGTAGATAAGGATTACAACGTAGATAAGGATTACAACGTAGATAAAGATTACAATTGCGTAGATAAGGATTACAACGTACTGTAGATAAGGATTACAACGTAGCTAAGGATTACAACGTAGATAAAGATTACAATTACAACGTAGCTAAGGATTACAACGTAGCTAAGAAGATTTGAGGGCTTTTTTCTTCTGTTTTTAGATGTATATTCCTGTGAGTTCATTGAATATCACAGGATGGCTGTTCGCGCAGATCAGCATTTCGATCAGGCAAATCAAATCAAACAAAGCCATTGTTAAAATCAAACTAAACGAAGCCATTGTGCTCGTTGAAAACAAATATATTTGCCGATTCATTTATAAGTATATAAACAGTTTTTACGAAGGGTATGCACGTTCTCGTAATATATTAGACACATATGTTATGTATTCGGACTTCATAATTCCAACTCTGTTTTCAGAATTGAAAGCGGTTAAATATTGATCGCGATAACATTCAAAATGTACGTACGACAAAACGGGCTTTTGCGATTTGTGATCCACAAATACACGGCGTGCGAGGTCTGGGGACCATGGATGGGGAAAATCCCGCAAGGGGTTTAGATGAAATTCTAGGAGCCGGGGGATAGAACAGGCGGGCGAGCAGTTACTGTGAATAACGTATTTCTAGTTTATATTTGTTCTTGTGACACAATTAAGTAGACGCATGTACGCATTGCGTACCTATTTTTACTTGTGATAAATAAATTGAGGTCTAAAGTGATTAACCCTTCCGATTGCATTACTGATTTGTACATACGACAATATACGGAATCTAGACATCCACTTGGCTCTTGTTATAGGACACGTGTTCAGTGCTGCCCTAAGTAGCCGGGTGTAGCATCCGTCAATTTGCTGCTCAAGCGACTTTGTCATTGTCCAGGTTTCACTTCCCTACAGAAGTACACTTTCTACTGTTGCACGAAAGAACTTGATCTTGAGCTGTCGTGAAAGGTCTGATTTCCAGATGGTATCCATTTTTGAAAGTGCCGACCATGCCTTTGCTTTCCTCACCGTAATATCTTTTCTGCTACTGTCTATCCATGAACCAAGGTACTGGAAGTCATCAACATTCTTTAGTTGATCATTATCATTTTTGTTGATCATTTTGTTGATCAGTTGGAGACAACACATGACGAATGTTGAGCTTTATGGTACAATACCACCCTTATCAACAACATTACGTGAGCGCAGACTACGATTTAGCGGGCACTGTTGGAGAAGTAAAGATGAAGTCATATCAGATTTACTCTTCTGGCAACCAGCGCATGGCAGACGTTCTCGTGGAAGACCAGCTACAACATACATTGATAAACTGGAAAGTGATACTGGACTCGGGAGATATGAAATAGCGAAAGCTATGGAGAACCGAAAGGTCTGGAATAATCTCATCTATACTGTCCGAGCTCGCTCGACCTAGATAGATATAGATAGGACACGTACCTTTGCTCTATAGCCCATAGGTACATTGCCCTAACGAGCATATACGTTGCCCTGACGAGCAAACACATTGCCCTCGTACCAGACCACTGTATGTACGCAATTATTGGGATTGTTAACACGTTACTGAGCGCATGCGTCTAACAGTCAATTTATAATCCCACATGCTTAGTCTCTCTTATGAGTCTACTTAAGCCTGGTTTCCATTTGGTCGCTACGATCGCAACGGTGTCATAGTGGTGATGTAATAGAGTGTCTATTTATCTTGTCTTTTCTCTGCTGCATGCAAAGCAGTCTTTGCTGATTGCAGAGATAGATACTACACTATATTACATCGACCACTATGACACCGTTGCAATCGTGGCGACCAAATGGAAACCAGGCATTATTAAGGACTCCAAGTGAGGGAGTCGAGCGTGGGGTTAGGGTGATAAACGCGCTAGGCGGAGGGTTAGGGTTAGAAAACTCGTTAGGTGGGGGTTAGGATCTTTGTTTTGGGGTCGGTTACCAAGAACAAGAGGCTGGTACGAGGGCAATGTATTTGCTCGTTAGGGCAATGTATGTATATAGTGCTCTTCATATGGAACCTCCCACCTTCCATATATGGAGTACGTACTGTAAGTCCCTATAAAATTGCCGGGGTTTTCGTGGTACCCCCGCCATATTGCACGAGTAATGAAAGCGGGGAATTGGAAACTAATTTACGATCCCAGCCGAAAGCTCTGCTTTAGGCTCACTGGACCGCGATCGGTTAAATGCGATCAATTAAACTGGACATATGTAGAATCAACATTAATATTGTGCCCTCCATTTTGATGCCAAACTTGTCTGTACTTTGCAATGTGGCGAGTCGTTACAACTTTTATAGAAGAAGGCAGTTTTGACGCAGCAGGCAGTTTTCGTGATTTTTTGGTTTAACTCTTCCCGGTAACGCAAGATTAAAATTTTAAAATCGACTAGCGCCAGGCACAGGAGATCCACTCACACGCCAAGGTGGCATTTTGAATTTTCAAGATGGTTGCAAGGTGGGTTTCTCAAGGAAATTATTTTTCAAGGAAAATGAAAGTTGTTCAACCTAATTTATAATAATTAATGCTAATTTATATTAAAGGGGAACTCCAGTCCCAACACAAGTTAGGTTTAAATAAAAGATCTTACCTTTATTAGATTATTCCTGAAATATCTCGGTCCAAATAGTTATAGTAAAGGAGAAATTGCTCGCCAAAGTTCGTGATTTTTTCAAATTTGGACGCCATGTTGTTCTTTTCCGTGCAGACGCGGATTTGTCAGCGCCCTCACTTTGTGACGTCAGTGCGTGCTTCTGAGGTTCTTGCCAAAGTGTTTTGTATAGCGTTCATCATGAACGTCAATGTTTTGAATTCGTCGAGTGATGATCTATCGGATTCTAGCGCTTCTAGTTCTTCAGGTGAGTGTTTAGACGAATTTCATAGCGATATTTTACAAGCGGACGTAATCCTGGGCTATCAGTTTGAACCGAGACGAGATTCTAGCAGTGGTGAATCTGCTGACATTGAAGGCCAAGAAAATATGTCGATCGACGAAGAACAGCCGATTGTTCGTTTGGGTAATCTAGACTGGTAAGTTTATAGTTTATATTGGCGCATTTAATTTTCTTGTTCTTAAATTGTATCATTCCTAGCTAAATAATTTGTAGGTGTTTATGCGAACATTGTCAGACAATGGATAGGGAGGAAGAATGCCTTTGTTGCCATGAAATTCAACATGTAACCAATAAAAACGAAGAGGTTTTTGAACAGGTAAAACCAACCATGCCATATAGTTGTATAACAGATAACCCAGGTTTTCATACAGTCTGTTTAGATCAATGGGTTTTACAGGCTGCTTGGTTTCAGTATAGACAGCAGTACGGAAATAAGGCATACGAAGGTCCTCAACACAAAATCTATAGGCATACTGCATACCGCCAGCTGGTGCGATGGTGTTGGGGAATTGTAGGAAAAGAGATACGAGTTGTTCTTCCATCTTGTGCTGTAAGCTGCATCCGAGCACACTTTCCACCACCAGGCAATGAAGACGACTTTGAGTTTTTTGGATTTCGCTTTGCTGATGAATGACTTATTGTTGCAGTATTCAGAATGTCAGGTATTTGATAATTAGCATTTTAAACAATTAAACTCCCAGTCCAAGATCACCAAAACAGCTAGCCTGTTGTCACTACAGTTTATTTGCTCATTCTGGTTTTATGTTTATCAATAACATCCTGTTTTGGTGGTCTAGGAGTTGGTGCTATACATTTAGCTTGAGCAGTTGGCTTGTATGCAAATTTCTTGCCTTTGTGGCATAAAATAACATCATTCATCATCCCTTCAACATAGGTGTTAGACTTTGGGGTTTTAATCTCCTTGGCTACCCAATTCTTTCTTTGTTTGGCACAAACAACCCTGTACCTTTTCTCACCTTCGTTAACTCCCTGTTTTACTTTTGCCTGGCTTCTGTTTGCATTAGCATTGTTATCCAAGATGGCTAGCTGAGTTCGAGCTACCATTCCATTATAACAAAAGTGCTCTCGTTTCGGAACATATTTTGTCATAAGAGAATGGTAAGACTCAAGCTCACCAGTGTGATGGAACTCAGTGAGTTTAGCTATATCCTTCAGCAGCTTCTTATTTGTAACTGTTTCCTCCAAAGCCACATGAGCAGGAGAACCAGCTTCAAGCCATTTAGTGTTCTTTTGATCTCTCCTACTGATTGCCAGATGTCCACATTTTTTAACCAGCTTGTAGTCAGAAGAGGCCCTCCAGCAGTGCTTGCCAGTGATGTGGTTTAACAATGACAACCATTTCTCCCTCAGTATATCAGCATTCTTGTTGCATGTTGCTGCAGACCACCACAAATGATTTGAAATGCTCTGAATCCAAGGCATCAACTCTTCGCAACATTTCTTTTTCGCCTTCTTTGTAAGCTTCTTGGTCACCCATTTACTTAAATGCCACACATCATACTGGTGTTTAATATTGGAATAGTTTGTCCTCATTTTTGCAGTGATCGTTGTATGGCGATCTGTTGTAAGGCAACGGATTGGAATTTTCTTTTTGATAATTGAATTCAGTGATCTTCTACAGCCTTCGTACTCCATTGCATTTGATGATGTTACCTCTGTCACTTGCACTACACTGAATTCAATTATCAAGTGTGATTTTTCATCCATGAGTGTGTAAGTGCCATATTTTGCGGAATGCCCAGGACTATCGCACCGCCCATCACCACATACATCCACACTGCTGCTTTGCTTCATCTTTTTGACTATTGTAATCTGACTTTTCCTCCAACTTTGTTGCACAACTGGGAATAACATCGTTTTCTGGATGATATAATAATGCGATGAGCTAACAAATTGAAGGTTAAGGTGCTTAGCAAAGTCTGCAGTGTGTTTATATGTATTGCCACTGAATAGAATAGCTGCTGGAATAAGAAGGTTTCCTGCTGCAGTTCCATCAATTGATGGCTGTGATTGCCAGGATACAGTATGCCCATTGATACGACTTGTAGTAATAGTTACCATACTTCCCTGATTCTTTTGGGTTGTTGTATCAATGGAACTACCACACTGTTGACAAAGTTTAAATAATTTATTCAACTGGCTTTCAAATACTATAAATTTTTTTTCCCCAGATACAGTGGCACTTGGATGTTCATCATCTTTTTCAGAGTCCTCGTCAGAAGATGAAGGACAATATGAACTTTCACTCAAACAAGCATCATCTTCAATTGAAGGTTCCATATCTGAATCATCCGCCTTGGTACAACATGGTACTTGGGTATCAGTTGCTCGATCAGTTGACTCCACAATTACCTCATTTTGGACATCACCACGATCAAGCAATGGCATTTGTTCTTTAAAGTCTGGCATGCATGGTATTGGGCATGGTTCCACCATTTCAATATTTTCATCCTTCGCGTGTTCAGTATTTGGGCCCCGGGAATAACTGTGATCTTCTAGGTGATGTAATTTGTTGATGTCATCAGGGTGCATGCTAGGATTATTTTGTACATGGAAATGTTCAGTTTGAGTTCCAATAGTCCTAAACATCTTAATGTCATCAAACTGTGTCTGAACTTCCTTGTTTGCTGTAAATTCTAGTACTAGGTCTAAAGCACAATTAGTTTGCTCCACATCAGAATTGGAAGCATCCATTTTCTCTTCTGCAGAAGATGGTCCAGGTGAAATATCAACAAATTCTTCTTTTTCTAATATTTTTGGAGCCTTGACAATGTTTACAAAAAATAAAATAAGGGACTGGCTAGAATTTAGCAGAGTTGCAGAGGTACAATATTAGTTTAATACCCTTTCTTGCATAAAGCATGTGAAAAATCATGTTCCCTTTAAACAATATACCCATCTACCCTTTTCACCCCAACTCCCTCTGGCTCTGCTAAATTTTAACCTAACCATAAATAAGATGTTGTAAAAGTAAAAGGTTAAAATAAAACAGGCATGTTTATTTGGCACTTGTAAATATATATATCACAGTAATTGTCATTTTGCCAATGTTGCAAAAATCCTTAAAATTTATGAATTATGTACTACACGATGGATTTGTACATTCAAAACCATATAGTATTCTATGTACATAAAATATACATGAACACCATAAAATAATCTCCAAACCTTTTTTGCTCGATTCTGTATTTGCTTCATACTTGAGGGTCTTGTTTTGTTTCCATTTATAAGCTTTATAGGAAAAGCAAATATAGTCGGTGTTGCCAATGGCTTTAGCATCTTACGCTTTTTGAAACCAGGAATGATTTCAATAACCGGTTCAAAACAATCCGGTGTAAAATGCGCACTGCAGACGTACGTGTTGCCACGTTCTCGAGGATTCTCTCGACGTAAATTCCGTAGCCATACACTTTTCATCGGCCCATTTGGCAACCTGTGGTAAGTTATATCCGTTCCTTTGGTCTTTCGACTACCATTTGTACACAAAGGCACCGTACAATGCGGCATTTTGCTTTTAATTTTGTTATGAAATTATAATACAGTATGTATTTGCTTGTATTTGCATTTCCCGCGATAAATGAGTTTACACAACAAGCACGCACTGACGTCACAAAGTGAGGGCGCTGACAAATCCGCGTCTGCACGGAAAAGAACAACATGGCGTCCAAATTTGAAAAAATCACGAACTTCGGCGAGCAATTTCTCCTTTACTATAACTATTTGGACCGAGATATTTCAGGAATAATCTAATAAAGGTAAGATCTTTTATTTAAACCTAACTTGTGTTGGGACTGGAGTTCCCCTTTAACATGTTTTTTTGTTTGGGAAAATTAAAAGCATTGGTATAAAAGCCCGTTTATTGGGCTTTCAGAAAATGTATAAATTTCGCAACAGTTATGGTCACGGAACTAGCACGGGAGAGTGTTGTTGCCAAACGTCAGGAATGCAGCTCATTCAAACAGAACACTGCATGTTGAACAACAAATCACTAGGAAGAGAAGACTTTTGTGTGGAATGGTAGAGCAGCTGAGAACATTTGATGAAAAGCTAGAAGATAACTCCAGATTTTTTAGTCGTAACTAGTTTAGTTGCACATAGTTTACTGATACAAAAAGTGTCTCTTCGTGAATTTCGAAATTCAAATTAATTGTTCATCAGGCTATGTTTCTGCCGCCACGCAATCCAATGGCTTCCACGCAATCCAATTACTCTCAGAGCGGAGTAATACCCGATTGCTATTGTCTTGTACTGTATACACTAAACGTACAAGCTGTCCCCGATACGACCCCTGGTGCATCTTGCCCAATCAACCGAAAAAGCTCCACGTTTTTTCCAAACCGATTTTTTCGATATTGCTTCGAGCGAAAAACAGGTAACCGAAAAAAACCCAAAAAATCGATCGAAGATCGGCATCTCAACAATAACAAAATGTGATATTCAACAATAACGAGTCACGTTTTGATAGCATTGCTTTTGTAAAAAAACATCGGCGAAGAGGTCTGTACCCATAATCTCCCGCATGATGGTCGATCTAGATAGATTTAAATGGCGTCATCGATTGAGATGATCATCATCCGCTGCTAGTGCAGCTAGCTAGAAGATATCTCGCCATCCAAGACCAAGTCAGAAATGTGAGAGAACTACCGCTGCTAGTACAGCTAGCTAGAAGATATCTCAACATCCTAGACAGAAATGTAAGAGAACTACCGCTGCTAGTACAGCTAGCTGGAAGATATCTCGCCATCCAAGTCAGAAATGTAAAAGCTGAGCTGCTCCAGACTAAAAATAGGAACACCTCGATTACGTCATTATGGTTATGGTAATATGATACACGCTATCTGTCAAATCAATCATGTGAAGCATGTTTTCATTCTGTTGCGAGATTCCGATAAAGTGGTTTATTCTTGTCGTCGAGCTCTTCTTGGTTTATTCTCTTCGAGTTGCTTGCTTCTCCTTGCTGCGCACTATTTTCCAGGTGCCGATAAAAGTTAACTGTTTAAAAATATCCACCCAAGTTGAAACAAGTAACACCCAAGTTGAAACAACGTGAGTGGAAACTATATCGACAGACTCGTTGTCTTACCTAAAGATTTTTTTTCCGCGGTTCAAATTTTATCTAGTATGCAGAAAGTATCTATTTAGTAACTTTTCTAGTTTCAATTAACTCTTTGTGATTTCACATGGTTAACTTTCCTGCAGAGTAAATTATTAATTTACGCCGCAGGAAAGTTGCGGGCCATGTGCTCTAACAACAGTGACTCTTACTAAATTATCAATTCATATTTGTTCTACAGAAGAGACAGTTCCTGAATTTTTCCTTTAGAAATTTTACTCACATGGCATGTTGGCGTGAAGATATCATATTACCATGTGTAGCATGAGCCCCGTTGCGCTTCAGCGGTGTTGCTATTTTTAGTCTGGAGCAGGTCAGCTTTTAGCCGCATATCAAGTCTGCTGTTCCGCCATGGGAGAGAATGTACAGCAAGGCAGGGCAAGCGACCACACTGGGGCGAGCTTAAAGAGTGAGTGTCAACCGTGGCGCATTGCACGCTCGGTCGGCCATTTTTTGAGGCACAAAATTCCATTGGTGAACTGCATCCGTAAATATCTTGTCAATCCTTGATATAAATTATTCATTTTGTCTTTTAATTGAAAGAAGACATACCTTAGAAAGTAATTATTTCTATATTTTTCACAAAAATCGACGTTTTCTTGACTTTCGTTTCGAATAATGTCAGCCTTGACTGACGCGAAGCGTGCAAGACCAAGTGACGAGGTTCAAACCAAAAATCAGGTTCTGGGTCGACGTATTTGGATTGTAGATGAATAAGAAAGCCTCTATAGGGTTTTCTGAGAAGACTCGGCGAATTTCCGAAGTATTTTCCACGTTAAGTTGGCAACGAAGCACTTCAAAACACTTTGTTATCGTACGAAAAGATAAACACAAACGCGCAATGTACGACGGTTGACACTCACTCTTTAACTAAAGCCTGAAATAGCTGATATGCTCGTGTTCCACGCAGAGTCAGAGAACTTGTAATCTATCAGAATGTATCTTTTTATTAACTTTGTTATAAATAATTGTGTTGTATCTTAAAATCGAAGATAAATATATCGTTTTTAAATTGTTTATAACATAAACATTGTTTTTGAATTTGATACTCATGGAGTCTTGCGTAATGAGTTGCATGTTTTCTATAGCTGTAGTTTATAACAGGTAAAACATTGACTTAATCGCTATTTATTCGGGTTTTTCGGACTGTTTTCGGTTTTCCGGTACCCGAACAGCCTAGCCCGCTATTACGATATCCACTCGTGAGCCCAATATGTAGCCCACCAACAATTTAACGCTTTTAGTAGCTTTTCCTCTATATTATTGCTACGCAAGGAAACGTTGGTGTTTTTCAAATAGATGTCCCAATTTTCCAAATATCGCAATTGTAATTTTGGGGGTGTACAGTAGTTTGTAACAGGTAAAAATCTACTTACTCGGTATTTACTTGTTTTT